>PVHY01004762.1:78522-90459 GCA_004024945.1 Uropsilus gracilis | reverse complement strand
TAAAAAAAAAAAAAAAAAAAAAAAAAAAAAAAAAAAAAAAAAAAAAGAAAGGTGTAGGAGGAAGTATTTCTGCTGTTACTCTGAAACATTTGTACTGGGACTTACTGAAGGCAGTTTGCATAAGACTCATTGTCCCTTTGCAGCATGGCTGCCTACCTGTGCTGGGTTCTTTACAGAGATGGACTGTGAGGTGGAGACAGGGTTCAGGGAAGTGCTCTGGGGAACAATACCTTTAAGGGGGTAAGAAAGAGAAGGGGAAATTGTGCTATGATGCAACCATAATGAAGGCCTCAATTGATCTCCCAGACTCTGGAACTCCAACTTGTATGTTATTGTTTTTTCCCCCCCAAACTTATCTTAATATGAGGCCAGGGGTTGGGGTCCCAGAATAACGAGGCTATGCCCAGGGAGGAACTGCAACCCAGGAGGGAATGGGGCACTTACCTTACCACCTTACTGAATGTTAGCTTTCTGTACTAAGTAGGGTTTTGAAAATGGTTCTGTTTATAATGGAACAAGTGTGTTGTTGTTGCTCTTGTTTTATAGAAGTAAGGAATAAAGGAATATCCTCATTCTTCTGTGGAGCAGGAGCCCAAAAATATCCCTTATGAGTTGCATGTCTTAAATATAGGAATAAAGGAATAAACAGAAGTGTTTGAGAGTCTGGAAGCTACTGGCTTAGAACTTATTTGCAACACAGCTGGGTTCTAGGTCTTCTTAACCCTTGGGACCATTGGTTTCTTCAGCTTTGCAATACTGTATTCACATTATGTTAGTTTTTAAGCAGTAAGGGAAGACAGACCTTTGTAAATGTTAGTGAGGTAAAATGTATAGGTTTGAAGTCTAACAATGTGATGATTTTATAGGTAAGAATTTTGAAGTTATTTTCACAACAAGATCAGTTAACATCTCCATTTCCTCAAGTAATTACCATTTTATATGTGTGAGGATAGACCATTTGAGATGTACTCCCTTAGCAACCTTACAGTATACAATAGTGTTGTTAACCATCATCACCACATTACTAGCTTTCCAGAACTTACTCATCTCATAACTGGAAGTTTGTACCCTTTGACTGACATCTCCCCATCTCCCTACCTCCCTGTTCCCTGCAACCAACTCCTGACAACCCTCAATCTATTCTGTATTTGACTTTTTGATTCTACATGTAAGTGAAATCATATTTTATTTGTCTTTCTGTAGTTGATTTCACTTAGCATAGTACCCTCAAGGTCTATCCATGTGAAAAATGACAGGATTCTCTTCCTTTTTAATGGGATAACATTCCATTACTGAGCCATATATGACATCTATATATCTAGCTCTCTCTATATAAAGAGTATCATGTATGGTATGTGTGTGTTTGTGCACACAAACAGACAATTGCATACATATAATGAGCCAAATATGGAGTGTTTGTAAGCAACCCCCCCACATGTGACATTTCTGTATTTACTTATTCACTTAGCTTATTCTTGACCATTGTGAATTCTTGACTGTTGTGAATAGCGCTGCAGTAAACATGAGGGTGCACCTGTCTTTTTGAGACAGCTACTCCATTTCTTTTGGAAACTCCCCAGAAGTAGAATTGCTGGATCATTTAATAGTCACATTTTAGTTATTTAAAGAGCCTTCACATTGCTTTCCATAGTGGATGCATCAGTTTATATCTCCACCTTTTGTACCTTCTAAACTCTACTGTGTGAGACCGGGCACGGTGGCTTGTGCTTGTAAGCTTCAGCCTATGAAGCGGCTGGGGCTAGGGATCGCATTCGAGTCCCGCCTGGGGCCCATAGCAAGACCTAGTTCCAAAAAAAATAGCTGGGCGTGGTGGCACACACCTGTCATTCCAGCTACCTGGAAAGCTGAGGCTGGGGATTGCTTGAGTCTGTGGTACCCTGGGCAATGAGAGCCTGTGGTTTCACAGGCAAAAATAGCAAGACCTAGTCTCAAAAACAAAACAAAACAAAACAAACAAAAAAAAAAACCAACTCTACTGTGTGGAGAAGACTAGTGCATGGGTTCCCTTTTCTCCAAGTCTGCCTCCTTAAAAGCATGTGTTCTCTTTTGTCCTTTTGATAATAGTGATAAGACTTATCTTAAATCCATCTCAAATGACAGAGAGAATATGCATCATAGAGGTTTCTAGAGCCACATGGAGCCTAGCAAGCTAAAGTTAATTGAGAAACAAAGCAGTTGAAGTTCATGCTCAGTTTCCTCCCCAATCAAGACCAGAAGGAAGTATTTTGGTTTGTTTCTACTTGTTTTGTGTGATGCAGACCCCTGTTGTCCTGTTGGAGTGGCCTTCAGCGAGGTTGACCTCAGTGAGCCTCTACATTTTGGAAAGGGAAGCAGAATATACAGAGCCCAAAGATGTGGCTGTGGCATCAGTGGAGACCTTGCACAGCACACAGTGACCATGGGGCCACAGAAACTCAGACCACGTTTGTGTATCACCTCCAGTCTCCTGCTTGCTCTTTCCTAGTCTGCTCAGTTCTACTCCCTCCTTGACCTGGTTAGTTGAAGCTTCTTGCTGAGCATCAGCCCCAAGTACTTACATCAGAGCTTGGCCAAGGAGACCCTTGATAGACATTCTCGGGTAAATGATTGTTAGTCCCAGAGCTTCCCTTGTTGGCTCTGGAAAAGACAGCAGAATCTTGTCCCTCTTTTCTGTCTATATTCTGTTGGTGACCAACCTATCTTTGTCTCTTAGATTGATTGGATATCTGCATAGCTTTCCCCCCCAAAGGTCCTTATAACATGCAGGTAACTTACATGGCATTGCTATAATTTCTGACCCATCTCTCTGTAAATCCTAATGGTGAAATTTTCTAGTCTAAGAACATGGGCATGATAGGGTAAGGATGTTCAGAGATGCCAGGAAATTCTGCTTTCATCATTAGGATGTTCTAAATATAGGCCTGTCCCAAATTCTGCAAATACTGAGAGCCAGAGAGGTCAGGTATCCTGGGGACTTTGTCTCCAGGTTGCAGTTTTTCACCCAGCATGGATTCTCCAGACTTTTCCTGCTACTTTGGATGGTATGGGAGGATGCATACGTTGTCCCAGCTATCTGAGAAACTAGGGATGTGAATGCAGAGAGCCTCTGGGAGGGCTGAGCTCTTTCCAACCAACTGAGGAATTGGAGAAAATGATGCGTGACCCAACATCATACACACTGTTTCTTATCCAGGTTTTCTCATGAAGGAAGACAGAGATGATTACATCTACGCACACGCACAATTACTTATTTAAATAAAGATGTTGTAGTCAGAACACACTCAGAGACTCTTGGGAAAGGAACCAAATAAAAGAGTCAGAGAGCAGGACAGACAGTTGGCAGCCCTGGCAACCCTGGGTCTCCTTCCATCTCTTCTATTAACTTGAAGTGCTGACTTAAGCAAGTCAATTAACCTGCTGTGTTCCACTCCCTAACCTTCTAAGCGGAAAAGTACAACACTGACCTGGCTCAGAGGGGTGCCAGGAGATTAACCTACATCTTCAAAGGCCTCCTCGTCACCAGCCTGTGGAAGGGCAAGGTGTTATTTTTATGAAAAGCTGGGTAACTGTTCACGAGTGCTGGTCGCAATGCCACCTTCCCACTCCTCCCTGGATTCTGTTCAGCTGCAGAGGTAAGGCTGGTTAAATGTGTAGGATGGAAATGTCCTGGGCTTCCAATGTCCCCTGCAAATAGCTCTGATTTGGTACAGTATGAACACATGTCAGCAGTGTTTTTCCCGATGGAAGGTTAAAGGCAGGGCTGGCATTTGAGTGTGAAACCAAATAGAACTTTCTAGGTGGCAGGGCATGGTCGTGGGAGAAGTAACCAACACTTAGCAAGCACCAAATGCTGGAGATGCTTCTTATCCAACGTGAGCGAGACTGGTCTTTTTGTCTGTTAAAAGGTCAGTTGAAATGAGGAATCGTGCAAAGTGATATTCTGAGAACTTTGACATTTTGTTTTAACTTATGAGGTGAATCTGTACATTTCTTCGCTGACCTCTTGGGTTAAGGCCAAGACCACTTTGTTGGGGATGGTGACTGCCCAACATTCCACACCATTCATGGTGCATACCCACATCTGTGACCCATTATCTAAGATTTCCAGTTAGGGGGCAAGTGGAGCAAGGGCTTAGAAATAATGTGTGACTTTCCAGAGTTTTACTAGTTTCCGCCACTCTTTTACAGGTGTCTCAAATACCGATGATCTGATAGCAATTTCTTTTTAGCAACTTGTTTTATGGTTTTCCAAAGCATTCAAGTTCTTTTTCATGGAAACAGTGATGTTCTTTCTTTTTGCACTCACGTTTTAAGGATTTAAGTTACACCTAGTGAAGCCACATAATTGTGATAGGACATACAACCAGCAAGCAGGTTTGATGATGGATACCCTTGATTTTGAAAACTCTGTGACTCAGAGCAAAAGTACAAGAGGTATGGGGAGGGTCTGTGGGCAACAGGCTTGGGTCAGGAGAGAGATGGTTAAACTGCAAATTTGGCTAAACTGAAACTGGGTAAGAGAGCTCCCTTTCCATTTCGCTTACTAGAGCCTGCCTAACCCTTACAATCACCTCATGAGTCTGCTCCTCTCATGTTCTGGGCTTGCTCACCTAAGATTATTGGAAGAAGCGAGGGATTAGTTAGGAATATCATACATAGTTAGGAACATACTTAGGAATGTGAGCAGCAGACTTGACCTCCAGCTGTGACGCTAGTTGCTCCTAAAATCTATGATCCCCAAACTGTGTTGGCCCAGCAGCACTGTTATCACCTGGGAACCTCTCAGTAGTAGCACATATTCTCAGGCTCTAGCCCCAACTTATTGAGTCAGGACTTCTGAACCCAGCAATTTGTGCTTTGGCATGGGGGATTCTGATACACGCATACATTTTGATATCGAACATTACCACGTGATTCAGTCATTCCTTCAATAAACACCTGGTGAGTTTCTACAGTGTGTCAGGGGTTGTTGATAAAGCAATTAAAGCAGAGATGGTACCTGTCTTCCTGGAGCATTCTTGTGATGTGTCTTATTCTCGTGATGTGTCTTATTCTAGTGATGTGTCTTATTAGCTGTCATGCCCCTCTCAGGTTCTGAGGTTCCAAGCACACTCAGCTTTCTCTCTGACTGCAGGCCCAGATCAGCAGAGGCCCCTCCAGGCCCCTGTAGCCCTTTCCTGGTGTTGAGCCAGGGACTCTTGCTTCTCTCAAGAGGACTTTCAAGCTCCTATGTCCTGTCCTTTATGAATTTTTAAAAACTATTTATTTATTTATTTAATTTTTTGTGGGAAGGAAACAACTTACAGATAGGTATACATATTACAATACCATAACTACAAAATTACAAACCATGCAATATAATATATTATTTACTCATATGTGTGATTTAAAAGTTTCAAATACCATAGGAACGATAAACATCAAATCCAGTGTACTGATTATTATTTCTGGGAATGTATAATGGGGAATAGGATAGAAGAGATGTCCACAGAGAATGTTAACTATTTCTGTGATGGCTGATTTTTTTTAAATTTAATTAAAAAAATTTTACATATATATATGTATTTATATATATATATATATATATATATATATATTACATTATTTTTTACCCCGGGGTTTTCCCATTTCCCTAACACCTGTTAACCATCCTGCTCTTTTGTACCCTCCACCTCCCCTGCCTTTCCCCCCCCCTTTCTTGCTCCCTCTATGAATTTTCTAATCTGCCTCCCTCATATAAGTGATTTATACCATGAAAGTATTCTTAGAATCACAAACTTTTAAAAATTATATTGAAGTCCAACTTACTGACTTTTTCCTTTTGTTGCCTGGGCTTTTGAAATCTAAGAAATCATTGTCCTGAATGGTGTCATGAGGCTTTTTCCTCTATGTCTTCTTAAATTCTTATAGTTTGAGCTTTTATGGTTTGATCTGTTTGTGACCTAACATGCCAGAGAAATTCCATGTGTGCTTGAGAAGAATGTGTCCTCTGCTTCTTCTGGAAATGTGTCCTGTCTATGTCTGTTAGGTTTTATTGGGTTATGGCATCATTTAAATCTTCAGTTTTCTTATTGATTTTCTGTCTGGTTGTTTTATCCATTACTGGAATATTTGATTATTATAATAGAATTATCTTGCCTTACATTTTCATGTTGTAATGTCTTTTTTAAAAATCAATATATAATATCTTCTTTGTCTTGTAACATTCTTTGTTTTAAGGTTCACTTTGACTATACCATAGTCACTGCAACTCTCCTTCTGTTGCTATTTATTTGGAATATTTTCCCCCCATGTTTTCACACTAACTGTGTCTTTGTGCCTGAAATGAGTAGCTTATGGAAAACATGTGGGTAGTTTCCTGATGCTTTATTTTATTTTTTACCCAATTTGCCAATCCTGCCTTATATTAGGAAAGTTGAATCACTTTACTTTTAATGTCATTACTGATACAGAAAAATTTACTTGTGTCATTTGTCTGTTTTCATTCTATATGTTATGTTTCTTTTGATTCTTAATATAGCTACCCTTCCCTTTTAACATGAGTTGAATTTTTTAAAATAGTATGTGTTGATTCCTTCTTCTCGCCTATCTGTGTATTTTAATTTTCTTAGAGGTAATCTAGAGGGTACAATTAAATTCTTAAACTTATAACAACCTACTTTGAATAATATGAGTTTAGTTTTTATAGAGTAATACCACTCTTTTGTCCCTCTTTCTTTATAGTTTTGAATGAGATTATATCTTTATAAATTGTATGCTCATAGACACAGGTTCATAATAATTGCTCAATGTGTTTGCCTGTTTAATCACATTGGAAAAAGAGAAGTTATTATGCTGTGATCACTTATGTGTCTTTTCTGTAGAAGTGTCCAGATAATCTGCACATTTTATTTTTTAATTGATTGCACACACATATATATACAAATATTTACATTATGTCATTTTCTATATATATGACATCATTCTCCCATCACCTTATCACCTGTGAACCATCTTAATCTCTTTATTTTTATTCTTTAAATCACAACCTCAGTAATGGTTTTTGGGATATCTCCCTCACCTCTCTCCCTCAGGTGCCCCCTCCGTTCTTTCACACCCCACTCTTAGTTGTTTGTTAGTCTGTGTTAAGTCCATTAGTCTCTTTCTTTCCTGTGGTAGTGTTCGTTCATTGGGTGAAGGACTGTGTTATGGGAACTAGGTGAGCCTTGATGGTAGGTTTTCAGTCTTAAGTTGGTGTTGGGCAGCCGGTCTATTTTTATTTGTGGTCTTTCCATGCTTTCTTGTTGGAGGCTGACTTCTCCAGCCCCATCTCTATTGTTTTGCTGCTTTACCTTATGGTTCTGGCATCAGATTTTAGGGGGTCTCACCCCCTGTCATTGCCAGTGAAAAAGCTTCTCTGTGGATACAGGTAATTGTGATTGGCCATTGTAGATGATCTCCTCTGCCTCAATTTGCAGCTCTGCTGTGAGGCCAATGGCCCCAGTCTTTGGCTTTCCTTTCCTCTCCTGTAAAGGGGGGAGGGGCACCTTGCTCTCCCAGAAGGCATCTCCGAGATGAGGTCTTGGGTCTTCCAGACCTGGTGAGTGCATAGGTGCATTTCGTGATATTGTGTTTCTATAGATGTTTCTCTTGTCTCTCATGTATTGGTTCTTTTGATTGTCCATATGCCATGTCTAGCTCAGGCTTGGTGGCTGGATTTTTACCTGGTCCTTCATCCATTTTACAATGGGTGTGTGTTATATATGTTCCTGCTTCTCCTGAAGATTAGCTGGAGAGTGATGAAATGGAGGGGGCACACCCCATCCACTGACAGGCCGGTACCTCCCTGTGTGGGGACGGGGCCCAGATGTCCAAGCATGTGCCATACCAATCCCCCCTTGGGCTGGGACCTGGGGACAAATGCCTCAGCAGATCTGGGCTGCAGATGGCTGCCTTGCAACACCATCCACTGTGGATGGAGTTACAACCCCATCCATCCTCCCTCTTGGGCTCTCCAGTCTTGGGGGGACTTACCCCGGGATCTTCTCCTTTGCTTCCCACTGGCTGCAGGTGGAAGGGTGGGAGCCCGAGGCTGCATGGAGACTTCCAGGCTGACCCAGCTACCCCCTGCGGTGTGCAGCTGGCCTGCATGTCCCTGGGCCCTCCTGCAGAGAGGATGCTCCATCTTAGTCTCTTGTGTCCTCCCCATGCCCAGATTTTACTGTCCTCTCCCTCCCTTGTCTCTGCTTCAGTTCCATTGATAGTTTTAAATTTTCTTGTCTGTTTGTATGTTTTCCCTTATATCCCTCATATAAGTGAGACCATCCCTATTTCTCGTTTTCTTTCTGTTTAATTTCTATTAGCATGATTCCTTCTAGCTCCATCCATGCTGCTGCGAATGACATAAACTTGTCTTCTTTGATTGATGAATAATACTGCATTGTGTAAATAAACCACATCTTTTTAGCTATTTGCCAGTTTTGGAGCATTTGGGTTGTTTTCATATCTTGATGATTATAAATAATGCTGTGATAAACATCTGGGTACATGTGTCTTTTTGAATTAATATTTTTGTGTCCTTTGGGTAGATTCCCAGTAGTGGGATTGCTGGGTCAAATGGTAGTTCCATTTTCGTTTGTTTGAGGGTCTTTTACACAGCCTTGCATAGAGGCTGAACCAGTTTGCATTCCCACCAGCAGTGCAAGTGTTCCTTTTTCTTTATATCCACACCAGCACTTGTTACCCTTTACATCTGCACAGTTTTAATTGTTTTCTTTTAGTTGCATGAGTTTTTTTTTTTTTTTATAAATTTTGATGCTAACCCCTTGTCAGATGTGTGGTTCACAAATATCTTCCTCTCAGTTGATTGCCTTTTCATTTTGACGAAACTCTCTTTTGCTGTGCAAAAATTTCATAGTTTGATAAAGTCCCATTTGCTTTTTTTTACTTTTGTTTCCCTTGCCATTGGAGCTGAATCCCCAGAGCCATCTTTGCAACTGGTATCAGGGAATGCAGCTCCTTATTTAGATTTTATGGCTTTGGGCTATATATTCAAATCTTTAATTCATTTTGAATTAATTTTTGTGTGTGATGTAGGGTAACAGTTTCATCCTTTTCCATGTGGCTCTTCACTTTTCCTGAGGGCACTGTGTCTTGAAAAAACTCCTTTCTCGAGTGTATGCTCTTGGTTCCTTTGTCCACAGAGGTGAAACTTTCTTTCTGGGCCCTCAGTTCTGTTCCATTTTATCTGTGTGTCTCTGTTTTTATTCCAACACTATAATTTTTGACAAATATCACTTTATAGTTTGAAAATCAGAGAACATGATATCTCAAAACCTTTTATTTTTGCTCAAGATAGTTTTGGTTATTTGGAATCTTATTTAATTCCAAATAATTTATTCTTTTCTCTATTTCTGTGAAGAATATCATTGAGATTTTGATAAGGATTGCACTGAATATCTATATTGCTTTAGATAATAGGGCTATGTGAATGAAATTAATTATTTTAATCTATGAGCCCAGAATTTCAGATATTAATATCAGATATTAATAATAGAGGACTTGGGCCATAGCAACCACATTTGTTTTTCATCTTTCTCAAACAATGAAAGGGAAGTCATCTGTAGATGTTTCCAGAAAGGAATTTCTGAATTGTAATTCATGGATGGTTTTGCCCAGGTTTTCTCCTATGTATGTTATTGTTTCAGGTCTGACATTTAAATCTTTTATCCATTTTGAATTGGTTTTTGTACATGGTGTGAGGATGTTGTCTTGGTTCATTTTTTTTTTTTTTGATTTGATGCCCCAGATTCCAGCTCCTTTATTTTTATTTTTTTTAATAACTAAAAAAGTTTTTTGTGGGAAGAAAACAAGTTACATAGATAGGTATACATATTACAATACCATAGTTACAAAATTATAACCATGCAAAATAAAATATTATTTACTGATGTGTGATTTAAAAGTTTCAAATACCACTAGCATGGCAAACATCAGATCCAGTGTACTAATTATTATTTCTGGGAATGTATAATGGGAAATAAGATAGAAGAGATATCCACAGAGAATGTCAACTGTGATGGTTGTTTCTTTTTTTAAATTAAATTAAATTTTTTAAAATTTGCATAAAAATTTTAAGATTTTCATTTATATTACATTATTGCATTATTGTGTAACCTGGGGCTTTCCCACTTCATTAACACCTGTTAACAATCCAGATCTTTTGTGCTCTTCACCTCCCCCTGCCTTCTTCTCCCTTCTCCTCTCTCACTCCATTTTTCAGTCCCATAGGTTGTTTTTATTTTTTCTTGTTCATTTGTTTCTTTTTCCCTATATCCATCATATAAGTGAGACCATCCTGTATTTCTCTTTTTCTTTTTGACTTATTTCTGCTAATATGAGTCTTTCTAGTTCCATCCATGTTGCTGCGAATGACATGTGTTTGTCCTCCTTGATGGATGTGCAGTATTCCATTGTGTATATGTACCACATTTTTTTAAGGCAATCATCTGTTTTGGGGCCTTTGGTTTATTTCCAAACCTTGGCAATTGTAAACAGAGCTGCAAAGAACATGCGCAAACAGGTGTCCTTTTGAATTAATGTTTTCATATCCTCTGGGTAGATTCCCAGTAGTGAGATTGCTGGGTCAAATGGTAAGTCCACTTTCAATTGTTTGAGGGTCCTCCACACAGTCTTCCATAATGGCTGGACCAGTTTGCACTCCCACCAGCAGTGTAAGAGAGTTCCTTTTTTTTCACATCTGCGCCAACATTTGTTGTTGTCTGTTTTATTTATATGGGCCATTCTTATTGGTGTAGATGGTATCTCAGTGTGATTTTAATTTGCATTTCCCTGACTATTGGTGATGTGGAGCATTTTTTCATATGCCTATTAGCTATGTGTATCTCCTCTTTGGTGAAGTGTCTTTTTAGTTCTTCTCTCCATTTTTGACTGGGTTTATTGCTTTGTTTTTGTTGAGCTGTAGGAACTCTTTGTGAATCTTTGTTATCAGATCCTTGTCACTTGTCTGAAGGGCAAAAATTTTCTCCCAGTCAGTTGGGTTTCTTTTTGTTTTGTTTATTGTCTCTTTTGCTGAACAGAAACTTTTTAGTTTGATATAGTCCCTGTTTATGTTTTCCTTCATTTTTTTGCCAGCCATACTTGTTTCCCAAATGAATTTCTGAGGTGAAATTCATGAAGGGTTTTACCCAGGTTTTCTTCTATGTATTTTATGGTTGCAGGTCTCAATTTCAGGTCCTTTATCCATCTTGAGTTAATTTTTGTACAGGGTGTGAGGGTGTTGTCCTGGTTCATTTTTTTTACATGTTTTGATCAAGTTTTCCCAGCACCATTTACTGAAGAGGCTATCCTTGTTCCAGGGTATGTTTTTTACCCCTTTATCAAAGACTAGTTGACCATATATGTGTGATTTTATTTCTGGGTATTCGATTCTGATTCATTTGTCTGTCTGTTTATGTACCAGTACCATGCTGTTTTAAGTATTATGACTTTGTAGTACAGTTTGAAGTCTGGAATAGTAATACCTCCATTCTGTCTTCTGTTTGTCAAAAGGGTTTTGGCTATTCGGGGTCTTTTGCTGTTCCATGTGAATTTTAATAATTTTTGTTCTATCTCTTTAAAATATGTCATTGGGATCTTTATTGGAATTGCATTGAATCTGTAGATCGCCTTTGGTAGTATGGCCATTTTGATAATGTTGATTTTTCTGATCCATGAACAGGGAATGTCTTTCCATTTTTTTACATCATCTTCTATTTCTTTGTCTTGGTCCATTTTTTTGCACATCTTAGTCCAGTTTTCCCAGCACAATTTATTGAAGAGGCTATCTTTGTTCCAATGTAAGTTTTTCCTTCTTTGTCAAATTTTAGTTGACTATATATATATATATATATATATATATATATATATATATATATATATATATATATATATATATAT
>PVHY01004762.1:0-78422 GCA_004024945.1 Uropsilus gracilis | reverse complement strand
TTATTATGGCTTTGTAGTATAACTTGAAGTCTGGAATAGTTAGGCCTCCATTCTCTTTTTTTGGCTAGGAGGCTTTTTGATATTCAAGATCTTTTGTTATTCCATATAAACTTCTGTAATTTTTTTCTCTTTAAAGAATATCACTGGAATCTTTATAGGGATTGCATTGAATCTGTAGATTGCTTTTGGAAGGATGGTCATTTTGATGATGGTAATTCTTCCAATCCATGAGCGGAAAATGTCTTTCCATTTCCTTATGTCTTCCTCTATCTCTTTTAGCAGTGTTTTAAAATTTTCTTTCTATAGTTCTTTCACTTGTTTTGTTAGGTTTACTCCCAAGTATTTAATTGCTTTTGGTGCGATGGTTAACCAGATGGCTTTTTTGATTTCTTCTTCTTCTTCTTGGCTTTTTGCATATAGAAAGGCGATTGACTTCTGTGTTGATTTTGTAACCAGCTACCTTACTGAACTGTTTTATTGTTTCAAGAAGATGGGACTACATCAAACCAAAAAGCTTTGTACAGCAAAAGAGACAACAGAAAAAACGAAAAGAATCCCATTGGAATGGGAAAAAAGTTTTGTCCTCCACAAGAATGATAAGGGTTTAATAATGAAGATCCACAAGGAACTTACACAACTAAACAAAAACAAAACAAGAAACCCAATCAAAAAATGGAGATAACTAAAAAGATACTACTCCAAAGAGGAAATACAAATGGCCAACAGGCACATGAAAAATTGCTCAATGTCACTAGTAATCAAGGAAATGCAAATCAAAACCACAATGAGATACCACCTTATACCAGTGAGAATGGCCCACATCAAAAAAACAGGCAACAACAAGTACTGACGTGGATGTAGAGAGAAAGGAACACTCTTACACTGCTGGTGGGAATGTAAACTGGTCCAGCCACTATGTAAAGCAGTGTAAAGGACCCTCAAACTAATGAAAATGGAACTACCATTTGACCCAGCAATGGCTCTTCTGGGAATTTACCCAAAGGAGACCTCAATGTGGGTACAAAGGGACACCTGTGCCTTAATGTTTATTGCAGCACTATTTATAATTGCAAGGACATGGAAAAAAATCCAAATGCCCCCAAACTGATGACTGGATGAAAAAGATGTGGTTTATATACACAATGGAATATTACTCATCAATTAAAAATGACAAATTAGATGAATTTATGATAACATGGATGCACCTAGAAGAAATCATATTAGCTGAAACAAGTCAAAAAGAAAAAGACAGACACCAAATGGTTTCGCTATTACATGGGATATGGGAAAGATAAACAAAAAGCTATGAAGAAAAGTCAAAACAAGCTAACAACCAAATTGAAGTACACAATTTGGGGTGGGGGGTGAGACAGAGTGGGAATGGTCAGGAAGGGTGAGGGGGGTGAATCCTGGGGATTACAAAGATGTGAAATATATATATAAATAAATTATTTGATTATAAAAAAGAAAGGGAAGTCATTGTCTGAATGTCTTCCTACTTTTTTTATTGATTCAACAATAACTGAATATAACAGATTGAAAAATTATTGTGAATAAAATTGTTTATAATACAGTCTAATGAGTGGGAGGGATATTATTCAAATAATCACTGAAATAAATATAAAGCCTCCAGTGGAAATAAAGTTTGGAACTTCTGGAATGATCTAGAGCATGACCTCTGGATCTGGCACAGACTGCAGCTGTGGATAAGGTTTCCTGGGGAACAGATGTGGGAATGGAGACTGAGGGATGAGTGGGAGGAGTTTCCTGGCTAGTTAGTAGGGGTTTTGAGATTTTGCATGGAGGAAAAAGCATGTACAAAAGTTCTGTGGTGAGAGCGAGTATGGAAATTTGAGAAACTAATGGGAAGACAATATAAATCAGAGGGAAGATGATGCAGAGGCATGCAGGATGTGAATCACATGGAAGACTTAATCTTTACTGGTAAATATTACTTGAAAATATGTTGTTATATATTATCGTTGTCAAAGTCTAGACTACAACTAATTACAAATAGCTTGCAACATGTAAATGTGAGTGATGTTCTAGCCTTTAATTTTACACAGGTTGCTGGAATGATAGGGGTGTTGTGGTGAAATTGGGGGGCTGTGACCCTCAGCATGGTATTGCTGATTAGAATGGCAACCATTGTGCCTTGGTGGGCAGAGACTTGGAGAAAGGAAGTTAAACCTTCTTACAAGAGGAAAAAAGTATAAGGGGATATAAGGAGGAGATGAGAGAGATAGAGGGAGAGAGAGAAAGGCATGGAGAAGAAGGGAGAGAGTAGAGCAGCAAGGAGGCCGGAAGTCTCAGAACTGCCGCTGCCATATGTAGCATCAGGGCAGGGAAGGAAGCCACATGGTGGGCTTCCATCTCCAGCCTAGGCTGGTGTGGAGCTGGGGGAAGCATGTTGAGAAACTTGTGACTTGTGTAAGTTGACTTGGAAACATGGTACTTGAAAACTTGTTTTAATGTTGAAACTGTGAAGTTTGGTAATTGTCCGGAGACCTGAAGAGAACTTCTGTGTTGCTGTTTTCATTGTGAGAAATCTGAAGTGGTTGTTGATGTTGTATCAAGTGAGTCTTGCTGGTTTTGGGCCACTTTAGAGTTGAAGCTGAAAGAATGCTGGAGCTGTGCCTTTTTGGAGGAGAATTGAAGACGCCATCCTGGTTTCTTCTTGGATTTTAATCTCCCACTTTTGAAGGAGGAAGAATGATGTCATCCTGGTTTCATTTGACTTAGCTGTGCTTTCATGAAATGATGGTGCCATCTTGGCTTCTTCATCTGGCTTGAAGGTGGGACAGGTGCCATCTTGTGGACACATGGCTTAGGACCCATGTGCAGTTCTGGGACTGGAGACTGAACTGGTTGGTAAGATTACCAAAGTGGGTCCTTGTGCCCTCAGTGATTTTTGTTGATTTTGTCTTTTTAATGAGTAAATCTGTTTTGCCTCTTCTTAAGGTTAGCATGGTCTTGCTACGCTTGTGCAGACTGGGATGAACTTAAGGAGTAGCTGGGTTTAAAAGGTCAGCTGCTCCCATTTGTAAGTTTAGTTAAGTACCCTGCCTGCCTGTTTTGTTACCAGATTTCAGCAACAGTTTTTAGCTAGTGGTGGTTGGGGCTGTTTCTTGGCTTGTGTTTCTGGCCTGACCTTTCTCTGAGCTGCCACTCTTGTCTCCAAGGGTCTCCACAGCTGTTCCACATCTAGTCAGCATCTCATATTCATAGGTTCAAAATTGAACGTCTGGCCTTTCAGCAAATCTGTTCCTCTTCTGGTATTCTTTCCAGTAAATGGTAAGTCAGTCCTACCAGTAGCAGTAGCTCAGGTAGAAGCCCAGGCTCAGTTTTGAACCCTTTCTTTCTCTCATACTCCATGTTAAACCATCACTAAGTGCTGAAAGCTGTCTTCAAATCTACTTAGACCCATGTGCTTCCTCCCACTGCTGCTACTTTCGCCCTGTCCTGGCTCCTGCCATCTGCTCTGGATTATGCAATCATCTTCTAACTGGTTTCTCTGCTTTTAATCTAGCCCAAGATAGTTTCCTCCTCTTGCTCAAATGGTCAAACAGAATGATACTTAAATAAAAACATAAACCAGGTCACATCACTCCTCCATCCTGGTTTCCAGTGGTTTGCCAGCTCTCTCAGAATAAGTCAGAATAATTTAAAGTCTCTACTTGATTTAGTCCCAAGCTACTTATGACATCATTTCCTCTCCCTTGTTCTTCCTTCCTCCCTTTAAGTTAGGCTTGCATTTGAACTATCCCTTCAGCAAGCCTAGACTTGCCTGTGTCCCAAGGTTTTTACACCTTTTCTCTTTCCTCTGCCTGGATGGTCTTCCCTCATTTTGCATGGTTCACTCATTTTCAAACCCTCTCTTCTTGATTACTTTTCAAATATCACTAGTAAAGTAGCCTTTCCTGGTTTTTCTATATAAAATAGGAGGACATGCCACTCCTGTTCCATTTTACCCTGTCTTGCATTGTTTTCCACAGAGCTTACCATTTAAAATGCTGTCTATTAACTTAATTATCAGTTTCCTTGCACTATAATGAAAATTCCACAAATGTGGGATTTATCTGTTTTGTTCAATGGTATATTCTCCAGGGTCATGAAGTGTGCCTGACACATAGGACAAGCTCAATAAATAAATGAATAAATCCATTATTTTCTGTTCACCTTTACTAAGATGTTTCTGCTGTTATTTCTTCTTTCTTTTCTTATTGCTGGTGGGCTGTGAAGGCTTTGTACCTCATGTTCACAGTAAACTTGGTTTCTTTATTTTTAGTCTCTTTTTCCTGCCTGCTATATAAATTTCTTGAAATATATGATATTTCCTAATATTTATCCTCTTGTTTCTCTCCCAACTGTTCTCTTTTGCTGCTCTTACATATATTAAGAGGTGCCATTATTTTTTATCCCCAGGAAATTTCTGGTTTCCTGGCAACAACACAAGAAAGATATTTCCAATAGAAAACAACCCATACTTCCCAAATTTTCTGGTCCTTGAAAGCAAGAGCTGAAATATTTCTTTTTCAAAATATACCTGTAGATGCAAGACAAAGATCAACTTGTCTGTCTTTGAGAGATTTTCACTGTCTGCTTTCTTTGCAAAAATTCCTGCTCCCATCACACCAATCTCGTGCCTATCTTATATTTCATGTTTTCTTTATGGAATGGCAAGTCTTCAGATCACACCATCTAGATTGGCTATCCCCAGAAAACCAGAAAAACAAATGTTGGTGAGGATGTGGAGAAATTGGCAGAATTATAAAAAAATTATGCTCTGTTGGTAGGATTGTCAAACAACGCGACCACAATGGAAAATAGGACCTTGAAGAAGTGTTTGTACCCCTCCCCCTTGTTCCTAATAGCACTATTCAATGCAATAGCTAAAAGGTGAAAATAACCCAAGTGTTTGTCAGTGGAGGAATGGATAAACAAAATACGGCAAGGAGTAAGTAGAATATTATTCAACCTCTTTAAAAAAGAAGGAAATTCTGACACATACTACAACATGAGTGAACCTTGAGTACACAATGCTGTGTGAAGCAAACCAGTCACAAAAGGACAAACACTGTGTGAGTTCTGTGATTTGAGGGTCCTAGAGTTTTCAAGTTCAAGGAGCTAGACAGTAGAATGATGTTTGCCAGATGCAAGTGTCGAAAAGAGTGGGTTTTATGGGTATGCATGTTTATTTTTGCAAGGTGAAAAGTGTTCTGAAGATTGGTTTTACAAGGTGAATGTCTTGGACACTACACTCTACACTTAAAAGTGATTAAGATGGTAAATTTTACATTTCACTGTATTTTACTACAGTTAAAAACAAGTACTGAAACCAATCACTGGGATAATACACTGGGAGATATAACTTGGGAAAGTAGATATAACTTGGGAAACTAGACTAATGGAATTTTACTTAATGTCTTTAAGAAATAAATAAGCCACATTTTATGTAATATTTTAACACAAGGCAAGTGATCAACTTTGTTAATGACTGAGTGAATATAAAATAAAGCATCTTAAAATCCTGTCAGAGATGAATCAAAATGATAAGACTCAGTGTTGACTATATAATAGGGAAATAGCTATCCATACATACACTGTATTATTCTGTTCTTTTACCACAGTTTGGTTACATGTTGTTCCTTTTTTTTTTTCCCTAGAGAAGAATTTGGCAACATGTGATAAGACCAAAAAAAAGGGTTTATTTCCTCTAACCTGGCTATTCTACTTTGGGGAACTTATTCATTCTATGGGTGGGGTCAGGCACTGCTCTGAATGCTGGGAACACAATAGTGGTTCATACAATGCCTGCCCTCAAATCCTAGAGAGAGAAAGATATTCAAGGTGGTAGCGGACAAACACTGTTTGGTACCCAGGATCCATGCTACCTCTTTCTGATAACAATAATCCACATCCTCTATAGGGGATATCTCCCTCATTCCCAGTACAGGAATTGGTTGGGTATTCACCCAGCCAAATCCATTATCATATCCCACCTGCCCTGAGCATGGATTGCTTCAGAGATGGCACCTAACTCATTGGAGCCAGCGAGATGAATAAATATGTTTGCTTGTGGGAAAGATATGTCTTCTGCTTTCTTGTGAAGATATGAAGCTTAGAGATGCTGTTGTCATGATTCCCTGGGGTGTGGCAGCAGGATGAACTCAGCTCCTGGAGAAAGAGAGAACAATGTATTTAGAGAAACAGCCAGATGGCATCTGCTGGGTCTCTGGATTGAAGGGCCTATAACCCAAAATACCCTGAGACTTAGAGCTGTGTGAGCCAGTAAGTTCTCTTCCATGTAAAAGCCAGTCTGAACCACAAGCTGTAACCTGCCACAGAAGGAAAAGAAATTCATCACATTTTGTGTACTGGTGGCATAGCATGCTAGAAGGAGAAAGGCAGCACACTACGGAATAGCAGAGGCAGGAAGTCTCGGAGCTTACACCTAAGGAAATAGCAAAGTAGAAAACCAGGGCAGCTTACATCAAGATGTCTATAGTAACTTTGTTCCTAAGAGAGAAAAAACTGGATCTAAACCAAGTATTCAATAATAAGTGTGTTGTTAAACACATCATTGCACATAAATATAATGTAATACATACCGATTTGATGAAAAGCCATTAAAATAGATAAATATGTGCACCGTTCGGATACGTGGTTTTGTTAAGCACTCAGAACTCAAGAGGGTATTAACATGAAGTAGTTTCATGCTTTTGTAATGACTGTGTTTTGTCAAGCGCCCCCCCCCTTTCTTTACATTAGCAATATTTTTGGCTAAGCCCACAAATTTGCAGTCACCTTCAGTTATTCAAACTCCAGATTTAGATCTGACTTAAATATGAGCGCTTTCTTATCCTCCAAATCAGGCAGAACTGGGGACCTCACTTTTCTGGGTAAGGAAGTGGGTTGCTCTCCTGAGGGCTCTGCATTGCAAAGTATGTGGAAGTCAGACTTGGGGATTATTAGTCTCTCAACTTCCACTCATTTTCAAGGCTTAATTCCTAGGGTGTTGAGAACTGGAGAAAGAAAGGCAGAGATTTTATATTCATGACTTGAGAGTGGTGTTTCTTGGCAGGTTGCAAGGGTCATTTTGGCTTCTGCCCCCTCTGTTCTCTGAGGTCCCTGTGTGTGAAGTCATTGCGACTGGGTTACTGCCTGCCTGCTTTCTGAGTTGTATTACGAGCAGAGAGAAGATACCATAAATCTTCCCATTGACCACTCCCTCAGTCCTTTCCTATCCCTTTGCCTCCAGCTATTCCTTTAAGTTTTTTGTCTCCAGAACTTTCCAGAGACAAAGAAACTGCCTTCATCAAACTCATATACTCCAGGCTACAGATCAAGCTCTTCCAACATTTCTCTTATTAGTGTCCACTCTGGTGTCTGCATCATTAGTTAAAGGTCTACTGTTTGCAACTCAGCAATGATAGTCTCATCTTATGGTTGGGGCCCTCAGGTTCTGCAAGAGATTTACTTGGAACTCCCTCCCCAAATTGGGCTTTGTGTTCCTAGGAGTCTCCTTGAATCTCAATCCAAGGCCAAAGATTCCCGCTTCTCATTCTCCCTTTGATAATTGTTTCCACATATGACCTTGTGAAGAGGTGTATGGATGCTCATTGGAATGGAGGATGCAAGGCTAAGCTGGCTGTCTGTTAATAAGGGGGTGTTGACCCCCTATTTATGGTAACTTTGTTTAGACTCTGAGATACTCAGAGCCTATTGTTTTCAGCTATAAGCCCTATGGCAATTCTAAAGCAATTGTCCTGATGAACATCCCATTTTGTGTATTGTTCTAGGACATGTATTTCCACTGATTTCTGTCTCCTTTATAATCGTTCTATCAGTTGTAATTGTTATTGTTTCATTCACTGAGAAAGAATAAAGGAATCTCCATTTATAACTGCAATTTATTTATTTCTCTTTTCAATTCTATGTTTTACTTTATGTTTCTTGAAGTCTTCTTTTAGGGGCTTTCATATTTTGGATTATTACATCTTCCTGATGGTTTGATCCTTCTGTCAACATAAAATGTTACTCTTTGTTCCTGATACTATTTCTTATTCTGAGATTTACTTTTCTGATATTCATATGGACACTTCAGCTTTTTTTAATGCATAACATATGATTTACCTTTTCTTGTTCATTTACTTCTAACATACATGTGTCTTTCGTGTGACTGCCCATTTTTAATGTGCAGATCGCATATAATTCAGTTTTTATTTTAAAATATGACATAGCAATATATGTTTTATGATGTTAGTATTTATATTCTGTAATATAATTTTTGATGCAGTTGGAATTAATAGTAATTAATGGTAAGTCTACCATGTTGTTGTTTTCTTGTTAGCCTATGTTATTCCTTCCCACCTGTCTAGCTTTCTTCTGATTACTTGGTTATATTTTTAAGATTCAATTTTATCTTCACTATTGGTCCATTATATATTCTGCTGTTTTATTTTTTATCACTCTAAGATTAAAATATGCATTTGAACTTAATTTTACCAATTTACTTTCAAATAATATTGTCTTAATTCAGGTTTAGTATAAGAAGCTAATAATATCATGCTTAAATTTTCCCTTTCCTATCCTTTATGATATTGTTTTACAAGATTTTACTTTTGCATATATTGTAAATGCCATAATTACTACTTTTCTTTAAATAGTGCAATGTTGCAATGTAATGTGTGTGTACATATATGTATAATTTGGTCTTTCAAGTGACTAAAGAACATTTTCATATATTTGGTCTTCAGTCACCTGAGTTCCCAGCTCCTAGATCTTGGAATTTCCTGAGGCATTAGAGCAATGGGAAATTTTTTTGGTCATAATATTTGTTTTTTTGTCTTCATTTCCTCAGTAAGCTTCAAAGTGGGTCTTATGATTATTAGTGGGTCTGCGTTGATGGAAATAACTTTTGGAAAACATCTGCTGGCTGGTTGCCAAGAAAAAACAACAGGAATAGGGCGTGGATCTTTCGGTCCTGCTACCCAATCTCCTTGAATGGAGAGAAGATAGAAGTGGAGTTCAATTGCCAATTGTCAATGATTTAACAACTCATGCCAATGTGATGAAGCCCCCTAAGTTTAAGGGGAAGGGACTTCAGAGAGATGCCAGGTTGGTGAACATGTGAAGATTTGGGAGAGTGTAGAAGCTCTGTCCCTTTTCTTCACACGCTGTCCTATGCATCTCTTCCACCTGGGTATTGATTTGTATAAGAGATCTTTATTCAGAAGGGACCTTATAATTTCTATTTTTAACTGCCACCCTACAGTTGTTCTAATCCAGGTAGTATGTGCACCATTCTTAGAAAAATGCTACCTAAATATCCCAGTTCAAGTATCCTGGTGTGAACTTGTATAATTTTATCTTAGGCATCAGTGAAGACCCATCTGCATCAGTAAGAACTTAGAAGGGAAGCAGATATGGGGTGACAAAGGGCCAGTGGGAAAGCAGTTAGCCTTCAGGACCAGATGGAAGATCAAGGGATAGAAGAATGGGAGTGAGAGGTAGTAGGTATTAGGTGTAAACATTGCTTTCCTTTGGTGGACTACATGGACTGTGCACCTCAGGATTCTTGACTCCAACGGTGAAGAGCAGCCCTGACGGAAAACAGCTAGTCATAGCAAAATGAAAACCTTGCTTTACTGGTTGACACACCAGCTACTACAAATACTGATTCTGATGAACTCTTTGCCTCCACAGTGATCTGGCATTTTTCATGCCATGCTCATCTCTATCTCAGTGAGCTCTCTAAGGACACCATTCCAGCTTTGTAGTGATTCATGCTGGGTTGTTCCAGCGGCCAGATTGTGTTAGTGTTGTATTGAAGAGTCAGTGGAAACAGAGCTGGGTTGATTTCTTTATCAGGATTCCTAAAAGCTCAATCTCAGCAAGAATTCAGGTCGATTGAGTATAGCCCAGAATCCTTTAATAATTTTCTCTTGAAGTATTACCAATAGGAGTTGATTCTTCCTACCTTTTGTCCAAACCCACTAAGCCCCACATGAGTGCTGGGAGCAAAGAGAGAAGCCTTTCAACTACAGATAAAGGAACTGTGCAAGAGGAGTCTGTAGGGAGAAGGAATGCATACTCTGATAAACAAGCCCATGACATGACTTCTTCAGAGCGGGAGGTACTCCTGTACCTGTAGGCAAGGAGAGAACATTGAACTTTCATGTTAACTAATGATACCAGAGAAGATGAGAACAGAGGCAAAACAATGGGCAAACTATTTCCTGACTGTTTTTCTGAACTTTGATGATTAAGAACAGCTCACAATGCCAGGAAGAGATCATGTTCAGAGGGGACTACCATTGAAAAATCAAAATGGTATTTTTTATTTTTGATTGGTATTTTTGATTTTGATTTTTCAACCTTCTATCTGGAGAGTGAAGAAATTGTAATGGAGGTCTTTGCAACCATAGTTGCAAACTGTGTATCACAATTCTGTGATGCAGTATCCTCAGAAGATGATACTTTAAAAAATTTTATATTGTTTTACCATTGGTTTACAATACTACATGAGTTTCTGGAGTACAGCCCTACCCTTCGATGTGTGTATGTAACACACTGCATCCATCACCAAAGTTTTAGTACCCCTCACCATTATCAAACTGACTTCCTCTTCCCATTCCTCCAAGTCTGTAGAAGTCTTATTCTTCGAGAGAGTTGATGATATGAGGTGGAGACTTTATTAAAAAACAAAGAGACCTCTTTACAATGTAAAAAAGAGAAACTTTCTAGCTAATTGCGATTCATAGATTATTTTTCTGCTCTCCATGAGTTGTAACATTTCCCAAATGAGTTTTGCCCAATATTCACCATTTGGGATACTCCATAGGGAAAGTTTCATGGTTTATTTTTTGAGGAACACTGTGACTATATATCATTCTGTAGACAGTGAGTATGCACATAGATACATTAAAATATTGAGAAGGCTTGAGGTGCAGAAACTTATTTAATTTTGACCAAAAAACTCTCATCTGTCCTAAACTTAATTGAACATGGAATCCTTTTTCAAGTCCCTATGGAATCTTACAGAGCTAGTATTTTCTAGTGCATTCTGGAGAACTATCAATATATGCCACCAAAAGAAGAGCCACTTATACCATTCTTGGTAAGATACCAAGAACGTTGGCTATCACAATGAGATACCATTATACACCTGTTAGGGTCACTAACATTAACAACACCAATGATACAAAATGTTGGAAAATACATTGAGCAATCCAAACACTCATATATTGCTGATAGATAAGCAAAATGGTACAGATGTTCTGGAAAACAGTATGGCAGTTACTTAAAATGTTAAATATACATATATTGTATTACCTCACAAATATTCTTCAAGCTATTTACCCTACAAAGTTGAAAACTTATGTTAATAAAAAAAAAAGCTAGCACATGATTCTTCATAGCAACTTTACTTATAGCTGTCAAAGGTTTGAAACAATTCAAATATTATTCAATGGGCTGATGAATAAATTCCACATCCCCACAGTGGAATACCGCTGATCGATAAAAGAAAAGAAGCTATGAATGGAGCCAAAATGCATTATTCTAAATGAAAGTATCTAACCCAAATGATTATATCTGGTATGAAGCCATTTATATGACATTTTGAAAAAGGCAAAAATATAGAAACAGAACAGATGAGTGGGTTGTCTGGAACTTGAAGTGGGGAAAGATTTACGTACCAAAAGAAAGGATATAGGAATATTTTGGGGTGTCACAATTGTTCTATATTTTGTCTGTGGTGATGTTATAGAATCTGTACATGTACAAAATCTCATAAAATTTTACACCAACAAAGTAAGTTTCATTGTTTGTAAATTCAAAGAGTAAAAACATTATTGTTTTGGGAATATATCTAAACAGAGAGTTCTGACCCAGTAATTTTTCTTCTAGGAATTTGCTCTCCTAATAAGTTTCCACAAGTATCTAAAAATGCATGCATATATTTGTCCATTTTAGTATTGTTCATAATAGCAAAAGAAAATAAACTAAGTGCCCATTATTATGGAACCTTGTAACTAATTTATTGAATGTTCAAATAATAAAACACTAACCAGGGAGTTGAAAATTTTCTGTAGTATTTTTGCAACATTTTTTTTGCTAAGTCTGAAATTAACTCAATTAAAAAAGTAGAAGAAAAGACTGAAGTACACTTATCAGCTAAAGACAAATCAAGATAACATTAAGATATCATTTCTCATCTATCATCTTGGAAAAAGCCTGAAATTATGACAGTGTAGTATATTGAAAATAGGCATTTCTTATGTTGCTGGTGGGGATACAGGTGACTATACCCTTATAGTGGGGAATTTGGCTGTACCTCAAAAAAGTTGCCTTCATATTCTCTCTTTAACTCAAGTCCCTATTTCAAATGTACACTTATAAAGATACAAAAGGACTATGTAGAAGGCCACAAGCCAAGAAAAAGAGGAACTTTTGTTTAGAAAAATACACGTTTGCTCATAATAAAAAGAGCTAAAAGAACAAAACCTTAAAAGTGGTTACATATAGGGGAGGGAAATGATAAGGTAGAGAGAACATCAAAATTAGATATTTTTGGAATCAGGAATCATCATGTAAATATCTTTTTCTTAAAAAATTAAATAAGTAAAAGAACAATCACTGAAGGCCCATCTTGCCACTCTGTTACTGTCCCTAGCATCATCCAGTGAGTTTTTTAGGCTTTAATTCCAGGGTCAGGAGTAGAGGAATAGGAAGTGATGGGAGGGGAGCAAGGAGGGCAAACAGTTTTGTGGTGTTCATTTCCTACTTTATCAAACCCTGGAATTTTATCTCAGTTTTTCTTCTGAACCAAAGACCTTTGAAGGCTGTGGCACCAAGATCATTTTGTCTCAGTAATACCAAGTACAATGCTCCTGTAAGAAGGAACACATTATAGGAGAATCAGGGTATCAGGTCACTTGAGAACTTTCCCAAGAGCTCAGTAATTCAGACAACTTTTGTAAGAGGAGGAAGTTGTCACGCTCTGATAACCCACTTTCTATTTTTAATCTTGTACTTTAGTCTTTCTGACCTGGGAAGGAGCGACCTTCTATTACAGGATGAAGAAGCTATTTATCCTGAGCCTTGGACACTTGCTTCTGCTGACGTAGAATCTCATGGTCTCCTAAGGCAGCACAACTTTTCCAGAGACAGGAAATTGTAAGTGGCCAGGAGAGACTCCCCACTCCTCCCCACATACCTACTCCCCTGTCAAGGACTTTGGACAAGACAGCTATTGCCAAAGGTGTGTGTGTGTGGGGGGGGGTCATGACTCCTCAGGGATACTTCTCTGACTTGGTGGGATTTTTTCAGATCCTCGTTAAGTACTTGACTGGTGGCATTTAAATTCTCAAGTACCTGGTATGACCTAGAAAAATAATCCAGAAAAATGTGTCTGGAATGATCTAGAAATCTAAAACGCCTGGAAGATCTCAGGTGAAGAGGTCTAACAAATGTTTATGTATTGTTGGGCTAACATCATGCTTCAGTTCCGTAAGGTTCTAAATTTCATCTTGGCTCCTTGGGAAGTTTATTTGAATGACTTTGCACCAGCTCCTTGGAGGCACATGCTTGCTTTGTTTCTTACAACATTCTTCTACAGATCTCTTCATGATTTCAGGCAGTGTATGGTTGGGGGGGCCTCCCCCTCTTTTTCCTTGGAAAAGACCCTGGCCATCTAAGACAGATGGAAGCATATTGATTGAATCTAAAGCTACTGAATAATAAAAACTCATGAAAAATAAATGCGCTTAGAGAAATAAGCTTTTCCATAGCAGCCCATTCCATTATATTTTCCTGACAGCCTATCTAATTTATGATGGCAATTCCATGGCAATTCCTCTTAATTTCCTATTATGGGTAATTTATTTTTTACCCCCTCTGAACATGCAGTATAAAAGTTTTTATTGCACACATATGGGAAAAGGAGACAGCCTCAGACACTGAGCTGATGCCAACCCAACATGCTGAATTGCCCCTTGAATTTAAACTTTTGTAGAAGTTAAATCAGTTAAAAACCTGACCTTAGAGTGAGAACAGTTTTAATTAGAAACTGTTTATGACTTGAATACATGGAAAGGTTTTTAGCTGTCACAAGGTGAAAAATACTGGGAAACACTTGTGTGCCCTCAACCACAGACAGATTTTGAAAATGGATTCATACTGTTTTCAACCAAATCGAAATGAATCAGCCAACTTCTCCCTTACTCCTATCCTGCTGACGTTGGTAATCTAAATATTGTTGGGTGGATAAGAGAGCAGTACAGCAATCATGACTGAGGGAGACAGTGGAAATATGGGTGTCAGCTGTGTGGGACAAACAAGATGGCATGCATTCTGCTCAATTTTGGAATTTTGCTGTGGGGAGAAGCGAATTACAGAGATGGTCTACGTGGTGATGAGGCTGCTTCTTCAAAGTATCCCAAGGGTGATGTCTTCCCAAGGTGAAGACAAAGGGACAGGAATTGTGTCATTTGCCCAGTAAACAAAAGTATGGATGCTTACCAGTTGGCAAGTCCACCTCTGCCCACTATTTTGGTCAATACCCATGGATTCTAGAAACCTAATTGTCCTGTCAGTGAAATTTTCCTCTTTCCAAACAGAATGAAGGACAATTGTTTTCATTTCTAGCATCTGTGAAACACAGTGTAGGAGAAAGGACAGAGATCTTACTGCTGGGAGACCTGAATTTGAATCCTGGTGGTGGGATCTTCCCTTTAACATTGAACTTCTGTTTTCCCATTTACCAAGTAGATGTGAATTGGAACAGTATCTCTGTCACTCAGAATGGGGGTGATGTGGGCCTGCACCTCCACATCTCTCCTTGAAGCACTGCTTTTAATCCAGTTCAGCTTTCACTGCATTTATTGTTGTTACCATGCAAGCTAGTACTTTACTTCGATCATTACATCTGCGTTTGTTTTGTCTCTCGAGAGAAAGGCCCAGAGCTTAGGACTCCCCATTCTGTGTGGTGCTGGGTGTATACTATGCTGACTATATATGAAGTCGGTGAGGAAATGATTGGTGAGTAAGGAAAAAGACTTTATTTTCTCACCAAAAATGTCCACCAGCTACTCTAGGTCTTAGGACAGCAACAACTAGGCGGGACCACAGGCATCATTGAGAAAGTGTCTATCTGGAACCCCACACAAATATGAACAATGTGGCAAGACTTTTTCCTTAAGCTCACCAGATTGCCTTTTTAATTAGTTGAAGTTTGTTGGCTTTAGGTCATAACAAGAGGATGCCAGTTGGTTCTAACACTGTGATTTAATCAGCACAACTATGATGTCTGAATTACAAAAAGGGTCGTGACTTGCAATGCTGCGTTGCTGCTGGCCGGAGAGAACCCTGGCCACTCCAGTAGCTGGGACAGAACAGTGATAGCTTGTGCAAGCCACAGGAAGTCAGTCGCTCCTGCCATCCACTCCCCCAGCAACCTCTGTCGCGGGAGCCTGTGAGGAAGGCTATTCTGGGAATTCTGGCCTGGCATAGAAGGCTGACCCACTGCAAAACCATCTCAGTTGCTACCTGCTAACATTCTGAGTTCTTCTCACCACCCTGTTTACATCCAGGTCTCAGCTTATGGTGTTTCAACCAAACTATAGGTGACAGTTTTATGAAATGTTTGCTACTGCATAGCAAGGCTCACAGCTCTTTTTCAGTTTTTGACCTGTGTCCTTGTCACTTGCCACTGCCTTCCTCCAACAGAAGTTGTCACATTTTTGAGTCTGTCTCTTGTAGTGTCAACTATTGGCCTGGAATTCCAATAGTGATCCTAAACACTAAACAACAGTGGTTTAAACAAGATTAAAGTTTGTATTTTGTTCACGTAGAGAATCTAGAGGTACCAGCCCGGGTTTGAGAGGGTAGGCAGATGCTCAGACCTAGACTCCCACTACCTTGTTGTCCATTACTCCCACCTGGGTCTTCCTAGTCTAACATGGCAGCTGAGCATGAGATGTTGTCCCCTTCACAGCTTCCCTGGAAGTCCCGGATAATGCTTTAGCTCACAGCTCATTGCAATGGAGTCACATGGCCATGCTTGATTGCCAGGGAGTTGAAAGTGCTATCTTTTCTTCTGAGCAGTAGTGTGTGGAGCTGCATAATGGGTCTGTTACTGAGGAGGAAGAGACTAGGTGTGAAGAACAGGTACAGGTAGCTCAGTCTCGGGAGTGAGCCCAGACTCTGCTGAGCTGGGCGCCATTCTCAGTGTTGCCCTGACATTCCACATACTGGTCCAGGCCTATGCATTGCCACAGCCCAGAAGTCCCTCTCTCTTCTCTCCACCTCCTGGACCAGACCCCTGAGGATAGATTTTGACTTGAAGTCATACAGGTCTGCTAGTTCTTGCAGAACAATTGCTTCTCGAATAACAATGCTTTGCTATGACCATGCGGAAGCTGCTGATGGGGCCATAGGACAGTACTAGGTGGATGATTTTCCAGCATTTTCAACACTGGGAGCATTTCTCTACTTGCATTCTGCTCCTGAAGCCCATTCTGAAGAGGGGGTCAAAGTTGAGCTATTTCTCTTAAAGATGGGCCTCTGGGTAGGTCTGTGGTTCAGCCCTGCTTGCTTCCTACACACTTCCTCCTCCTGGCCCACCCCTTCCCCACCTCCCAAACCTGGACTCTCCGGGACCTCATTTGGATGAGCTGTTCTAGTCCAGGATCCATGTTCTGATGAGAACACTGAGGACCTGACTAGCTATGACCTGGACAGAGCTACTGGCAGGTTTGTTTGTTCCTCGCTGCTCTGTGTGTGTGTGTGTGTGTGTGTGTGTGTGAGAGAGAGAGAGAGAGAGAGAGAGAGAGTTAATGAACTCACTGGGGAACAGAAATATGAGATGGAGACAAAGTCCTAACAATCTGCTGACAAACTCGGGGCGCACCTGTGTTTCTACCTGAGGGGGCCTGTGGGAGTGGGGTCACGCTGAGTTGACCTGACTCCTGACTCCTGACCCCCCTTTTTTTTTGCCAGCGGGAAGAACACATTGCAAATCCATTTGATAGACTTAGAGGCATAGGTTAAGGCTGTGCTTTAATTTGTAGCAGGGTCAGAAAGGGGCACCTTAACGCCTATTGGAATTCTTCTCAGGGAGAAAACAGTCTTTGTTCAGGAAAGCATGATGGTAAGTGGCTGGAGGGGGGGAGGGGGGAGGAGCACCAAGGGCTCTGGGGTAAGGGGGAGGCTTCGCTGGACCTGTCTGTGCTGCCTGAGTCTTCCTGGGGCCCAGCTCCTTACTTGCTACTTCTGCCCATCTCTGCCCAGGAGTTACATTCAGCTTTGGTTTGCTCATGGCCTCTTTGCTCATTGTGACCTTTTGATTTTTACTTCCTCTACTTATTGCTTCTTTTCCTAAGTATTTCTTAATTCAGATTCCTGAGAAATGTGATTGGATGAAAGCAACTTCTCAGGTCATAGGTCCGAAGAATCGCTGTCACAGGGTGGAAGCCCACAGGTCCTCTGGGTCCTGTACAGCAGTAGGAGAGGGACCACACGGGGAGCCCATCTTTCCTGAGCTGCTTGGTGAGCAAAGGTTCCAGGTAGGGCCACAGCCATCAAGAGGTGAATGGTCTCCATGACTGTTATTTTCAGTATCTGACCAAGCTGAATCTGGCACTCTAATATCCCGAATTCAATTGTTTAGGAAATTGCTCGTCTCCTTGTGTGCAGTCATATAGTAAAATCCTTCCCTGCACATTTTTCTGATCATTGACTTCATCAGAAAGTGCTTTCTAAGCATCTGATAAAGTGTGGCATCCGGGTGGCTGTTTTGCAGAAAGAATGAAGATCTTTGGTGTGTTTGAGTACAGACTGTCTTAGAGAATGCTGATCAGAGAAGACACCCTTCTTCTTTGCCAGGCCTTAATTAATTCACTCGTTGCTTTTATAAAGCTGGGAACCAAAAAGATCAGAAATATATCACAGGCATTAGACAGAAGTATTTCCTCAAGGTGTCTTTTCTTTTTGACTCCACAAAGGTTTGAGTCACAATCAGATATTAGCAAAACCAGTTCCCCAGCTCTTGGTAAGTAAAACAAACCTCAAATAAGGTCTTTTCATTCAAAGTTGTTTACTTAGAGTTTTGATCAAAAAAAAGTCAATTCCCTGCTGGGGAAGCTGCACATTCTCCCATGTTTGTGTGGGTTTTCTCTGGGTACTCTGGTTTCCTCCCACACCCCAAAAGCGTGCATGTTAGCTTCACGAGGTATCTCGGTTGTCCCGGTTGAGTGTGGGTGTGGATGTGAGAGAGAAGGGTGGCAGCCAGCATTGGTTTCTGCCCTGTACCCTGAGCTGGCAGGCTGGGCTCTGACCACCTGAGACCCTGAACTGGAATAAGTGGGTTAGAAAATGAATGAATGAATGAATGAATACAAATGTTTGTTGCGTATCAGAAGTGTTTTGGGTCTTTATTTAGAAGTTTCAGAATGTTTCTATGACAGAAAAATGGCATAGGAACTTAACTATCATTGGTATCAATTAGTCCATGGTAAAGATGGTTTCTTTTACTTCACTTTGCTTTTAAGTTGAAGTTTCTAAAAATGTTTGATAACTTTAAGCCAGGGCTTGCTATAAGTGTGCTTTCTTATTTTTTGGGGGGTTGGTGGGTGGGTGGGTAGGGGGGTAGGAAATGCCTTATTTAATATTTACAATTTATATGTGGGATACAGGCAAAACAAACAAAAGGACATGGAAATGTCAAAACTAATAAACTAAGAGAACTTATGCTTTCTTTTGACTCAAATGCCTAATGGCTCCCCCTATTGGAAGAAGGGTCTAACCACAGGGCATCTGCGCTTTACTTCTGAGGACTGAGGGCATCATATGATCAACCTTGTCCAGCTGGCCTCTTTGATTTGTTCACCATTTTCTACTTGGTCTAATCTCATTACTGAGTTTGAGGATTCTTTATCGAGCTTATTCACTAGTTGTTGGTCAGGTGTAGGGTTTATAAAAATGTCTTCCTGGCTCTCACTGGTCTATCTTCTTAACAGATTTTTTCACAGAGCAAGGTTTTTAATTTTGAAGAAAATTTTTAAAAATTATCAATTTCTCCTTTTACAGAGCATGCTTGTCAAGCCAAGTCTAAGATCTTTAACTAGACCCAGAACCTATTTTCTAAAATTGCTCTTTTCTAAAAATTAAAAAAAAATTGTCTTTCATTCAAATCTATAATTCATTGAGTCCATTTTTGTATGAGGTATGAGATTTAGGTCAATATTCCTTTTTTTTTGTTTGTAATCTAAATGTCTGTATGTCCAAACCTGCCAGCATTAGTGGATGAAGAGGGCATCCTTCTTGAATTCCTTTGCACCTCTGTCAAAAACCAGGTGGGCATATTTTATGAGCTTATTTCTGGACTCTCAGTTTTGTTCCATTGACAAATGAAATTGCTGTATTAGTAATATTAAATCTTCCAATCCCTGAACACTGGATTTCTTTTCATGTATTTGCATTGAAAATACATGTATTTTCATGTATTTGCATTGTTCATGTATTTGCATGTATCATGCTTAAATTTCTTTTAGCATTTTTGTGTGGTTTTTACTCTACAAGTCTTTTCCCTTTTTGGTTACGTTTAGTTCTAAATATTTTATTCTTTTTGATGCTCTATTTGGAAATGAAGATGTTTTCTGAATTTCCTTTTCTTTTTTTTATTTAATAAAGTTTTATTTTTCAAATTGTACAGTTGGTGTGACCTGTTTATGCATCTTCACCAGCAGCTGGAGTATCACCATCCTTGGTGTTTCTGGTGTATATTGTGCTCTGTGTTTTGAAACTAGTTTGATAAGTCCTTTACTAAGGAGCTCCTAAAGGGCTGCTCGGGCCAAGGAGCCATAAATCTTCAGTCTCTCAGACACAACAGCTGGGGTGATGAACTTATAGTTCTGGCCTTGACCCCAGATTTATTCACTGGGTCTTTGTCTTTCTTGGCTGATTTTCCGGCATCCTTCTTCTTTTTATCATCTTTGGGTGGCATCGCTAAGCCCAGACACAGCGGCTATTACCGCAGACTCGCTAAGATGTCTGACAAAAAGGTGAATTTCCTTTTCTGATTGCTCATTGATAATATATATTAATGCAACTGGTTTTGGGGTGTTGATTTTGTAGTCCATAATTTTGTTGATGTGTGCATGTTTGTGTATGTGTGTATTTGTGTGTGTGAGATCTTGAAATGAAGACATGTCATTTGTGGGCAGAGATCATTGTACTTCTTTTTAAATGTGGGTGCTTTTCATTTATTTTTCTTGCCTACTTGTTCTGGAATAAAACAATTTTCACTTAAATTATATGTGAAAATTCTCTCATACTCTGATGACACCCCTGGCCCATGACACAGCCTCTGGGCTCTCACTGTAAGCTCCACCACCCCTGGCCCATGACACAGCCTCTGGGCTCTCACTGTAAGCTCCACCAGGCTCCACCGGCTCTCAATAAATGGTACCATCACTTCCAAACTGACTCTCTCTGGACATCGACTCCTAGCTACATATTGGGAGAAGAGAATGGGATTAAATCACTTGACAGTAAGCAGTGAAGTGCCAGGTATCCACCTGTGTTCCCCAAAGTCATTTGTATTTTGAAGGAAGTATTCTGTTACCCTACCCTATTAGGAGTTTCCCTAACTGATGGGGCCTGACTCTATGCTGTGTCTTGGACAATGTGAACATTTTCTGGTTGTCTCCCAGTTAAGGTTTATCCTTTTTTTTCCATTAAAAGTATATATGTTATTATTTATTATATTATATATTTTATTTTACATTATTATCTGCCCCAGGGTTCTCCCATCACCTTATCACCCATAAACCATCATCTTGGTCTTTTTCACTCCTCCCACCCCTGATTCCCCCCCTTATGTTCTATATTTCAACTTTGCTAAAAAATAGTTTTAAAATTTTGCTGTCTATTTGATTGTTTGTCTTCCCTTTAACCCTCATATAAGTGAGACCATCCAGTATTTCTCTTTTTCTTTCTGGCTTTCTTCTGCTAACGTGATTACTTCTAGCTTCATCCATGTTGCTGCAAATGATGTAAGTTTATCTGTTTGATTCATGAATAATATTCCATCATGTACATAAGTATATGTATATGTATACATATATGTATACATATATGTATACATATATGTATATGTATACATAAGTATATGTATAGAAAGCTACAGAAAGTAGCTTTCTGTACCATTTGGCTATTATGGGGCTTTTGGGTTGTTTCCATATCCTGGCTGTTGTAAATAGTGCTGCTAAAATTCTGGGTACAGTTATCTTTTTGGATTAGAGTTTTTGTAACCTTTGGGTAGATTCCTAGAAGTTGATTTGCTGAATCAAATGGGAGTTCCATTTTGAGTAGTTTAAGGGTTCTCTGTACAGCCTTCCATAGTGGCTGGACCAGTTTGCATTCCCACCAGCAGTGTAAAAGTGTCCACTTCTCTCCACATTCATCCCAGCACTTGCTGTTGCCTGTTTTTTTTAATATGGGTTGTGATTGCTGGTATAAGATGGTAGCTCATTGTGGTTTTGATTTGCACTTCCCTGATCATTAGTGATGTTGCTTTTTTCATATGCATATTGGGCATTTGTATTTCTTCTTTGAAGAAGTGTCTTTTTAGATCTTCACCCCATTTTTGACTGGGTTTTTTGCCTTATTTTTGTCAAGTTGTGTGAGTTCTTTATGGATCTTTGTTATCAGACAAGGTTTGTCTTTGATGAACTCAAAAAAGCATCTTTTTCTTCAGCTTTTTTCCTCCTTAGTCAGTCACTTCTCTGAAACATTCCCACAGGGTTCCCTCCTGCAGCTCCCTAAGGCCACAGACCTGCTTTGCTCTGTTTGTTCTTTGACCTAGTCTATAGTCTGGGTGGGGAAATTCTTCCAGGGAGCATCCTTCTTATTTGCTCCCCATTCCTGAGGTCCAACCTGGGGAAAGTTCTCTTCAGCTTTGGCCTCCAATCTGCCTATTATGAGTCCTATTGGAGCTGGAGTGGGGACGAAGAATGTTCTTCACTGAAAGCCTGGGACCCCAAAGGGATGATAGAAGTTGCCAGGCAGTTTCAACTGAACACCTCTTCACCTGGAACAAAACACCATGTATCTTTGATCTTCAGGATTTCTTGCCTAACTAGTGTGAACATTACTTAGAACTTAAAAGAGGGAAGAGGCCATTATCAATTGATATAAATATTAATATCAACCATGGTTAAACAATCATTTGGTGCAGACAGGATAATCAACATCTGATTTCTTTTTAGTATTTGCACATGCATTTTCATTCTATTAGTGAGGAAAAGGCTTCTTTAAGGTTAAGTGTCTTGCTGAAGGCCACAGTCCTAAGTGTAGATAAGAACTATGTTCGATGTTCTCTAAACTCATCTTTCCCTAAATGCCGGCCCTGTGTCTTTTGCTATGGTTTGAATTCAGGGAGCAGCAAGCTACAGATAAGGATGCAGGAATCCTGACTTGAGTAATTTGCTTTTTCCTGGCACTCTCACTAAGTTTCCAACAACCTGTATTAGGATATGATACAAAACATGACTATTTCATATCATCTAATTGGATGCTTATGCAGGTAACCTTACAACTAGCTTTTAAAACTTTTCCCTCCTGAATGCAAATGAAAGCCACAATGAGATACCACCTTACACCATAAGAATGGCCCACATTAAAAAAAAAAAAAACAAAAAAAACCAAAAAAACAGGCAACAAGTGCTGGCATAGATGTGGAGAGAAAGGAACAATTTTACACTGCTGGTGGGAATGCAAACTGGTCCAGCCACTATGGAAAGCTGTGTGGAGGTAACTCAAACTACTGAAAATGGAGCTACCATTTTACCCAACAATCTCACTTCTGAAAATCTACCCAAAGGACACCCAAATACTAATTCAAAAAGGTATCTATACTCAGTTGTTTATTGCAACACTATTTGTAACAACTCAAATACCCCCAAACAGATAAATGAATCAGAAAGTTGTGGCATATATATACAATGGAATATTATTTAGCAATCAAAAATGGCAAATTTGATGTAGTTGTGATAACATAGATGGAATAATGTTAGCAGAAATAAGCCAGAAAGAGTAAAATACTGGATGACCTCACCTATACCCAGGATAGAGGAAAAACAAACAAACAAAAGGAAAATAAAATTTAAAATCAAGCTGACTACAGGGTAGAAGCATAGAGCAAAATGTGGGAGGGGGCAAAGTTGGGGGAGGGATGGGCACAAAAGATTAAGTTGATGGTTCATGGGTAATAAGGTGGTGGGAGAACTCTGGTGTATACAACATAACTTTTCCTTCCTATAGAAATGGGTACTTTTTAACTTCAAGGTATTGTTTGAATGATGAATTAAAGTGTGTATTGCTAAAAGCTTTGGAGTTTTCAGTAGGGAAAGCACTTTATAAATGCAAATTATTAGGATTATTAATCCCACCTCTGTTCCTGACTCTGACCTTGGGCAAGTCATGCTATCTCTCTTTGCTTCCAGTTCTTTATCTGTAAAGTAGAGATAATAGAGACAGCACCTCCAACTCAGGATTTTAAAATGAGAATTAATGAGTGAGTGTTCAGACCTCAGAAGACATGAATATGTTACTGGATTCCACCAGGATCACTGACGCAGATCATTGTCATCATACCTTGGATATATAAATCAATATTTGTGCTTATTGATAAATCTTTAAAAAATACAGTTAAATAAAATGTTGAATGTGGAAATCAAGAACAATATAGGTAAAGGGCTCAGGTTCATTGTGTGAGCTTTGTGCAGGCAAATACCAACAACAAACTCTCGTCTCTTATATAACCACATACTCTGGAAACATTGTTACTGTGCCCATTTTATAAAAGGGAAAATTAAGCCCCAGGCTACTGTATCCACAGACATCTTCCCAAGGCTTTCTTCTTTGGAAACATCTATTATTAATATTGCACTTGGTTATCTGCACCAAGTTTTAGGAATATAACAGCAGGAAGAGAAAATGTAAGCTCAGTCCTCAATGAATTCACAGTCCTATGAGGAGGTGGGCTTTAATTAGAAAGGTTCCAATAAAATACAGAATTGCTTACTGTATTTTAGATTTATTTTTTCATACTGTGTTTTGTAAATTTATTTGCAAATAAAAGAATGAATCAGCTGTGATTTCTTACCAAAGGAAGTACCAGGAGTTACAAGAGCCTAAAGTGGGGTGATTGGCCCAGTCCAGGAGATGGAGCAAGTTTTCTGAGGAAAGGAGATAGAGCTGAGAGCAGGAGAAAGAGTCATCTGATTCAAGGGGTTGGGTAGGGTAGAAACTACCTCAGTCAAGGAAAGCAGCCAGTGTTAGTACTCTGAAGTGAGGAAGGATGTGGCTGGCTGAAAGACATGCAGTGTGCATGGGTTGCAAAACAAGTGACATAGAGTAGAATGAGACCTGGTAGATGGTCTGTTCCCAAGAGTGAACAGGCTCCTAGGCTCTTCTAAAGATACTGGTTTTTATCATAGGAATAACAGGAAGCATAACTATTGGGACACAAAAGGTTCATATGTGTGTGTGTGTGTGTGTGTGTGTGTAAAATGTGAGCAGATTTATGTCCTGAAAAGATGGTTGTGGCTACATTACCTGCTGAGAAGAGGAGGGAAGTCCCTTTGAGTACAGGCAGCCTCTTCCTTGAGAAAATCAGACTCTCTCAAGAGAAGGAGGCTTTTACAACTGTTCATGTGAGAAATGACTGCCACTTAGACCAGGATAGAATAGATGTGAATAGAGAGAAATGGACTATTTTTAAGAGCAATTTAGGCAACAAACTCAACAGGATGTGGTTACAGGCTGAACATGCTTCCCATGAAAATAAAGGAAGGATTCCACAGGTGCCATTAGGCACTCTCTGGAGGATGAATCAAGGGCGAAAACCCAGGAGGAATGTTGAGTTTGGGGTGAAGGAACATAAACACAATTTTGTATGTCATTTTGAGACCGTAGATGTACCCAGTGGCAGCCAGTGGACAGGTGTGAACTAAAGGAGGTGCTGGAGGGGAAACTCTCATGTCACCTGTACTTGGTGTTAACTGAAGTGCATGACTGTAGCTGTGACATTCTAATTTCTACATTCAGAGGATGCATTTTTTTTTTTTGGAGACTAGGTCTTGCTATTTTTGCATGTGGAACCACAGGCTCACATTGCCCGGGGTACCACAGACTCAAGCAATCCCAAGCCTCAGCTTCCCAGGTAGCTGGGATTACAGGTGTGCGCCACCTCGCCCAGGTCTATTTCTTTGGAACTAGGTCTTGCCACGTGGCCCCGGCGGGACTTGAACTGTGATCCCTGGCCCCGGCTGCAGCTTCCTAGGCTGCTGCTTACAGGCATGCACCACCATGCCTGGCCCGAAGGATGCATTTTAAAAGCTCACCCTGATTTTCCTTATCTGTCTGTCTGTCTCTGTCCCAGCCCCCTTGTCTCCAGAGCTTCCCTATGGTGCTGCAAATGGCTACCAAAGAATGTAATTAACTTTGCTCTTACTTAGCCTTTGGATGGAAGAAGGGAGGATCCATCAAAGAAAAGGAAGGAAAGAGGAAAAGAGGAGAGACTGGGGAAGAACCGAGGGTAGAGAGTATGATTCGCTCAAGGAAGGGGTTGCCACATCTCAATCCAGCAGCCCAATCTTGTTAGTTTTTGAATCCTGGTCACACATGATGTTGCTTCTCTATTGTTGCAACTTCCTTCCAAGCCAAATACTCCACGTCACTTCCTGCTGTTCCCTGATGGTCTCAGGAAGGTTCTGTTCCCTGGTCAATGGACAAATGTTCTGAGAGGCTGGGGTGACTTGGCCCAGGGTGGGGTTTGGATGTACCAGGTGGATGTCCAAGGGCAAGTTGATGGCTTGGTGTGGAAGACAGAAGGGGGTGGAAGGCAAGGCAGCTTTCCCTGGAGCAGGTCTGGTGGGATAAGGAGAGACCAGGAGGAATGGCCTGCAGAGAGGAAGAGCAGGACAGGAGGAAATAGTCCTCAGAAGGGGAAGGCAGGGCCCAAGTGGCAGGGCTGTCAGTAGGGACCAGGTCTCCCCAGTGAGAGTAAGTCTTTAAGGAGCCTTGCTGTCCATGTAACATGAGGCTCCTGAACTGAGGCGGGTAGGATTGTTCCTGAATGGGGAGGGCAGGGGGCACCTGCTTCCAGGGTTCATGAATCAGGGGAAATACATCAAAACATTAACCTTATCTTTGAAAATGTGTAGTTTTTTAAAAAAAATTAACAAGTCCGTCATTTGGTAGAGCTAAAAGTACTACTAAAATTCGAAGACAATATAGTAGGAAAGATTAGGAGGTTGTCAGTAACTTCATTACCTTTCAATGTTTTAATCCAAGGTCAGCCCCTTTTAACCTCTTACTAGCTGAACACCTCCTGTAGGGGGTTTTTAGAGAATCTGCAGTTTGTGATGTCTTCTGTTCTAAAATATTTATGTTTAAAACCAGGAAAAAAAAATGTTGAGATGATTATAGTTGTTAGCAGCAGGATGGTGTTGCCAGCAGTGCACATTTATCCTCCTGGCTGGTTGCCATGTTGGGAGTCTTGTCTCAAGCTTCTTGCTTCAGTCTGATAGGAACCATGGGTCTGTGAGGTGAGACGCTCTGACCCCACTTACACCCTGTGGGGGAGACCTTCAGTTTGTGCCTATGTGATCTCAACTACCATTCACAACCCTGTGAGAAATGTGCCACTACCTTCATTATATGGATGAGGAAACCAAGGCTCTGAGAAGCTCAGTCTTTCCAGTCATGTGAAGATTTAGCTGCCAGAATTCATGTTAGAACTCAGATCTTCTGGTCTGCGATTCTGTTGCCTTTCATTCTCTTTCTCTTCTTTGTTCTTTTTTATTCATTATTTACCCCTGACTTTTTTTACTTTTAGAATGATTGGAAATAGCTTGAAAATAAAAATGGCTATGTTAAGTTCAACAAAATGGAGCTTTTTATTTTCTTCCATGTCCTCATCCCCCAAGTAAGGGGAGAGTGGGGTTCCTATGGCTGCCACTCCATCAGAATCTTGTCTCATCTTTCTTTCACCTCTCAGTAGCTTTCTGTTGTAACCCACCCAGTTTAGATGTATGATATGTTTGTTAGCACTGCCAGGCACTGTGTGGGTGCTTTGACAATATTCTTCATCCAGTCTGACTAGTTTGGATGATATGGGGAACATCTTTACTTAGCTAAAAGCAACATCTAATGTTCCCTTCAACTCTGTTTTTCGAGATGTTAAAGTCCTCATGTATTTAGTTTGTTGCAGTAGGGAAGACAATGCACAAGTTGAAGTTTCTAGTCACCTATCTTAAATAGTTTAGAATCAAATCCTTATGTATTTGAACATGAAATTTCTGTTCAATTCCAAGTCAGAACAGAGGTAAGGGAAATATGACCTATCTCTCCAAGATGCTATATGTCTTTTCAACCAATTATCAGTATTTCCTTTCTAAGACACTTCGAAATAAATTCTGCAAGTTTTTTGTAAGGAGGGTATTGCCAGCTTACTTCACAGGTGGGTGGAAAAAAATAGACCATTTATCCAAGGCAATATGGAAAAGAATGTGAGCTGACAGGTAAGCGCTAACACCCGTGACTTCTCTGTTGTCATCTTCCACAGTAGGGAAGATCTTGTGGGGATGAGCACAACATGCACAGTCATGGGCTCATGTCCGTGGAAGTCTAACCAGTCTGAACTGTATCTCCTAAAACTGTGTTCCATGAAATACAGTCCGTCTGCTACCAGGTGTGCAGTGAAAAAGAGTTCCACATTCACAAAAATCTAGGGAATTCTGGCTTAATGATGTTAAATAGGTCTCCTTTTTACAGGGCTTCTCATATCTTTAATTTGTAGATTTGTATTGAGAATCTGCCTGAGAAGTTTCAAAGATTGTTGTGCTTCTCCATAGAAAAAATCCCATTCCATTCTAAGTGGCATCTCAAGAATGTTCTTCTATGCAATATCCTTTAGAGGGATTCCTATCTATTAATACTTTTCTCCTTTTAAAAATTATACTAATTTTTATTGAAATAATACTGGTTTACAATGCTGTAAATATGTTAGGGTTATAGTTCACACCTCTTCCAATGTCTGTCACCAAACGACACCCGTCCCCATCCATAATCCTCTGCCAATGGTTACCAGAGCCCCTGCCCTCCTTGCTCTCAATCTCCCCTTCCCTCCTCCAGTATAAGGCTGTTATTTAGACATGGAAGAAATGGGGTTAAGTCAGCAAAAGGGTCCCTATCAAGCACAAACTGTGTGAGGGGCTGATCATGCTTTCTCCACAGTTGACTTGTATTACCAAGTACTAGTGAGACATACTTTAGGATGGAGCCCAGAGAATGTTCCTGAGTCTGTAGGGTCCACCAAAGACTCACACCATTCCTGTGAGGCCAAGGTTCATCTTCCTTACCCTGCAGACATGTCTGCTTCTCTCCACACACCCTGTCAGCTGAGTTAGGAAAGGGTGGGGTGAATGCCTGAAGATGCAATTTATCCCAAAGAACCTGAATTACCCTTAGAAGGATGTTTGCAGACTAATCATCTGGAACATCCTTTTTCTGGTGAATTGAAGCCCTTTCCCCTCCAGTTCAGCCCCTCAACCCCCTCCAACCTTAGATGGGAATGGGAACTTCACCATAAGTTCAAAGCACTTCTGGAAAATTAAGAGTACTGTGCTTCTTCCTGCCATCTGAGATGGGTGTGGAATGTTTTCAGCCCTGTGACACCATCTCCCATTATTGGAACCTCTAGTACTAGATAAATGGAAGGACAAGAAGAAAGGCGGGAACAGTGTGGTTGCTTTCCTCAGAGCTGTGGCAGAGAGGGTAAAGTGATTCCAAAAAGTGGGCTGGGAGCGTTCCGCCCAGAGGAGGCATGGAGGGAGGGTAGCACTTGAATCCTCGGAGGCCTGCCTTCTTTCACACAAATAAAAGACATGCTGTCCTCACTGAGGGGATGGGAGGGGTGAGGTCAGGGCTGTCCTGTGCTCGTCTTGGCTTTAAGAGTCTTATTCTATCTTTGGAATTCAGCAGTGAAGCTGAGAGCCGGTGTTCCCACAGCTCTCCCTGCCTTTCATTTTCAATACACTTGTTCCTGGCCTGAGCTTCTGCTGTCCCAGCCCCAAGCCTGGCATCGCCATGGTAACAGTCTTACAGTCTTTCCCTCCTGGCATTTGCAGTGTGTTTTCTTAAAAGGGCCTCTGTTCTTTATTTACCCGTTTCACCCATTGTGCCCTCCTCCCTGACTGTCGCACGGCTGGGCCTTTGACACCTTCACCTTGGTTCCAGCTCCAGAGCTTGCTCTTGCCCTGTGCAAAGCTCGCTTCCGCCCTCCTGGTAAAAACAATACAAAAGCAGAACCCGAAAATCAGGCCAGGATCTCATTCAGCATCTACTTGCCTGGATGAAGGGGAAGGAGGTGGCCCCATGGTGGGGCCTGAGGCCACCTGTGAACTGTTCCTGTTCATAGAGGGCCCCCCGGCTCACCCCCAAACAGCATGGGTGTGCATGGGGCACTCAGCAATTAGGGTTCCATCAGGAGGTGCTTAAGCAAAGATTCAAGTCTCCTTACATTGAATTGATGCTACTTTCCCCCCAACACAAGCCCAGGTGTACACAAGGCTAGGCTGGTGTGGCAGTGACCCACAACCGGGGACCCGCACCTACTGCCTTCAGGCCACCATCTCCTGGTGGGCTTCCCTGGTCACTTCTGGGTCTGGGTGGCTTCTGGACTTGCAGATTCCCATCTATGTCCCAAGGAGAAGGGAGTGGGGAAGAGTGCAAAACAGCCTTCCTCCTCTGCCTGCCTCTCCTTTTGGTAGTCTTCCAGAAGTTCTTCTCAACTCACTTCCATTTAAGTCTCATCTCCTGAATCTTAGATGCTTGGTTCGACCTAAATGCCATTAGTTTCCAGCAGCTAATTGTCTAGGCTTGACAGCAGTGACCTGAATAAAGAAAAAACAAAATGCATCCAGTTTCAGGCCAGCATTCAAACCAGTGAGTCACCTTTGTTGCTAAATTGGCAGCAAATGGAAGGGTACAAACCCAGCTGTCTGCACTAGAATTTTACATGCCCCTTCCCCCAGGACCCCACTTACCTGGATACAGAACCCATGAAAGAAGCGGTGACTCTGAGTTGAGGTTGATCAATAAGGGAGGAATGGAGGGCAGCCTCCTAGAGGTGGGGATTCTGCCTGAACTTGTCATTCAGCCATAAGAATTGCCCCCATAGTAGGGGGGTTAGTTTGGGAGGAACTTTGAGGTTGTAAAGCTCCCTTCATTGTCAGATAAGAAACTGAGCCCTGATTATGGAGGATGCTGGGTAACAGGAGGCAGAACAAGAATAGCTAGCCTCCTATCCCTTCCCTGTTTCTAGGGGTTGCGGTGTTTGTGTGTCTTTGGGCCTAAACTCTGACTGGAGTTTGGTCTGTCTCTGACAGGAGGATGACTCAGGCCTTGCCAGTTCTCCTTAGCCCTGGCTTGATTAGGCAGCTCAACAGTAATCACCCTGGGAAGCAGTCCCTGGAAGAGACGGAAAATACAAGTACTACTAATTTGGACAGCCTGACAGTGATACCTAAATGCTAAGTATGCATTATTAATTTTATGCCCTCAGTGGCAGGCCGTGCACCATGAGGTGCCAGAGTCGTTGCTTCAAAAGGAGCTCTTGAGTTGAGCTCGCAGCTGTGAGGAATTCGCCAGGCTCCATCTGCCAGCCCCGGGGCTGCAGCTTTGCTGCCAGGTGGGAATTTGTGCGGCTGTGCATTGCGTTGGCACCCCTGCCTCCAGCAGGGAAGATTGGCGTGTGGTTCACACAACTGGACAAGCTGCCAGGTTGCTCCTGATGTTCCTCCTGGGTGGCCACAGGTCACTAGGTGGCTGCACACCGAGGAAGTTTAATTATCCCACTGGGACCTTGACTGGGCTCTTGGTAAGAGTGTTAGCTGCTTGTTGCCCCCATTTTTCTTTGTCTTTCCTCATGGGTTTTTGCTCATTAAAAAGAGCCCTAGTTTGCGTCCATGGATAATAACCTAAAGAAAAGGACATCACGAACTTCTGGATTCATTTTTATGACTGAGCCATAATATGAACATGGCCTATCTCACTCTAAATTTCCTTTACACACAGAGATTTGCAGCTGACTCAGCAGATGTATACTCCAGGAAGATACATTATGAAGTGGTGCTTGCTGGAAAAATTCTCTGAGAGCCCTTATAAATTTGGGGGGAGGGGGCATGAATTCTAGTCCAAGAATCTCTGCCTTCATAGGGCTATGGTCCAACTAAGTGTGATGAGCCAGAAACAGATAATTATAAGAGTCTGACTGCTGCTTGGAGGGAGGTGTGGGGTGCTCCCTGAGAAGAAAAGAAGAAAAGGGGTGAATCACACATGAAGATGTAAGGAATTTGGTGGAGAGGGTTCAGTTGATCCTTTAAGTATGGATCAGATTTTGGATCCACAGCAATGATGGGAGATGGCCTTGGAGAAAGAAGGATGAGGAGTGTTGGAGTTCTCAAGAGTTCTCCAAGAGGATGTGTGTGTCTGTATATGCGTGCACACATTCATGAGTTTATGAACAGCAAGAGCGAGAGAGATAGAGATTTTCAGGAGTAACTGACATGAATGTAGGCTGGTGAGTCTGAAATCTGCAAGGCAGCCCAATGAGCAAGAGACCCAGCAAAGATCAAAGGTGGTCTGATTAACAGAATGCCTTCTTCAAGAGAGAAGTCAGTCATATCCTCAATACCTTCAACTGTTTAGATGAGGCCCACCTATATTATGAAGGGCAATCTGCTTTACTCAAAGTTCATTGATTTAAATGCAAATTTCATCCTAAAGAGTACTTTAACAGAAACAGAATGACATTTGGGCAAATAACTGGGCACTGTCATCTAGCCAATATGACACATAAAACCATTCACCACAGAGAGCAAATTTGTGAAGTCAGGAAAGTATGAGTTTTTGGAGAAAGTGAGTGATCCATGTAGCAATAGTGGGGGCTACAGTAGTTGAAGGAATAGTTCTTAGAGACTGAGACTGAAGGGGGTGCCCCTTGTGAAGAAGGGGTCAAGGGATGTGCTGTGAGTTAGGGGCTAACTAGTTCTAGTGCAGGGTAGACTGAGGGAAAGTTAGGGTGGTTTAAGGAAGGTATAAAAATTGGAGGTGGAGACAAGTAATAGTTTTAAGAAAGAACATCTAAGACAACTTTTATCAACCAGTGTTGTGTTTCCTGCTGCACGCCTAAGCTGAAGGATATGACATGTAACCTTGGAACACTTCCATTTTTTCCCCACATCATCAAATGCTCTCAGTGTCAAACTTCATGTGCATGTCTTCTATCAGATCTTCGTGCCAGGAATAACTGTGCTTCTCTTGAGCAGCAATTCTTTGTTTTCATCTTTGGAACACTGAGCATGGTTTCTCCTTGGAGTTAGCTCCAAAGCATCTTGAAGTAAAACCCAGGGATCTGCTTTAACTGGGGCATCACATCACACATGTTTTGAGTTCTTTCCCCAGTTTAATCTTATTTTTCTTGTCCTCATTTTCTCTTCCCCTTTTCATCACCTAGTTTTTAAGTCTCATTACAATGTTTGTGTCTTTGCAAGCTACTTCAAATCCTCTTTGGGATGAAGTAAAGTGTACCTAGATTAATCAACTGGACTCAACCTCTGACAGAATAAAGGGTATGATTTTGAAGTCAAAGACAATTCAAGCCTCTCTTAGAAAAAGGAAAGTTTGGAGGCAGGTTCATCTGTGGGTGACTGAAAATGAGATCCATTTTAGAAGGGAGAGTTCCGTGAGATCTGGCCAGCAGAAATGATGTCTGCGCCCTATGAGCTTGGCCCTCCCTGGGATCTGGAACAATGAGAGTCAGAACTGGGCTGGCCATAGAAGTCATTCCTTTTGAGGGTGTCCAAAATTGATCTGCTGCCCTCCCAGAGTCCAGGTACTGGGTCCTTTAGTAGGTAGGTCTTTGATCTCTTTAAAATCATCTACCATGTGTGTAATATCCCTGTATCTTCTGTTCTGGTTCTCCATAGTGTCCTAAGCCTGAACCTGCCAGGGTCAACCAGCAGCACCACCAGGCCACAGTCTATGATTGACCATCAGTAAAAGAGGGACATAACCTGTGGCTGTCAGGGTCGACTAGCAGCACCATAGGGAACCAGCAAAGTGCAGCCAGAGTAAAAAAATTATAGCACCAGGACCCAGCCTGGGGTTGCCAGAGTAGACAAGCAGCACCAGCAGCCCCCAAATATGGGCTGCCAGGGTTGATTTGCTATATCACTGAACTCCAGGTAGGGGATACAGAGGTCAATGAACCCTACCATTAGGACCCAGTCTGGGACTTCCAGGGTCAAAATGAGCACCAGAGGCAGGTGCTTGTGGCTGCCAAGGTCCACCAGGTTGGGTCTCTGGGATATATCTGGTCGACCCTGGCAACCGCAGACTGGGTCCTGGTGGTGCTACTGTTCAACCCTGGCAGTTCCCATCTGGACCCTGAGGAGCTGCTGATCAACCATATCTGCCCTAGGGGGTGCCCCATTCCAATCCAAGCTGCTGGTCCACTCCAACCCTAGATTATAGCCCAGAAGTACTATTGGCTGACCCTAGTAGCTCTGGGCAGCATCTCTGGGGTGCAACTGGTCAACCCTGGCAGCTCCAGGCTATGGCATGGTGGTGCTGTTTGTTGACTCTGGCAGCCACAGACTGGGTTTGGTTGTGCTGTTGGTTGACCCCAGTCACTTCAGGCAGGGTCTCTAGGCTGAATCTGGTCAACCTTGGAAACATCAGGACGTGGGCTGTCCCGTGGTGCTTCTTGTTGAAATGGGAGGTCCCATCCTGTGTCCTGGTTGTGTTGCCACTGACCCTGGCAGCCCCAGGAAGTCATCTTAGCCTTTGTTCCTGGTATCCTTTAATTAATCCCAATTGATTCTCTCTGGTTTAGGACTAGATGCACCAGATGTCAACCTGCACCATCAAAGCTTCCCAGACTATGAATCCACACCTAGACCAGACTTCAGTTTCTTTGTCCTGGCTTTAATTTGGCTTAAGATTCATCTTAAGGAGGATCACCTTCACAAACTGGCTTGTGCTCTTCTCCCAGTTTTCATGATGTAGTTCTTCAGAAGGTCCATTCTTGCTGCCCTTCTTCCAAAGTAGTGCTCCCAGCATACATTCAACTAGGACTAAGTTGAGTATCATGAGCCCGAGGCTCCAAAGTAATTCAGGTTGAGCTACGTACCAGGCAATTTGGAAATCTGAAGATATAGGGAATGGAGGGAGTGAGTGACATTAATTTAGGAGATATACTTATGGAAGAAATTGCAGGCATGGGCAAAATTAAAGCAATTGAGGAGATAATCTTGGGGGCAATATCTATTGTGGGATCTGGATAAAGAAGATGGTCAATAGGATTGCCATAGACAGTGAGATTAAGAGAATCCAAGGAAAATCTAGGGAACAGAGGGCACAGGAAACTGAGAGAAGAGATATGCAGGGAGAATAAGGCAGTGAACAGTGACGATTGTTGCAGAGATAGTAGGGAGGAGGACAATAAGCTGAAGCAGGAGGAGAGGGGGCACTTTCCCATGTGACCACAGGTCACTAATGAGCTTTGTGGGAGTATGTACAATTCAGTAGTGGTCAGAAGTCTGGATAGAATTAAGTCCTGAGGAAGTGGGGGAGAAAGCAGGGCATTTATGGAATGCCTTCAAGTGTAGATTTGAAGAAATCCTTTGAAGGGAAAAAAAAGAGAACTTTATCTAAGGAGGAAGATGCAGTGGAAGCACAGTGCCGTGAAGCCTTTGGTTACTGGTTTGTTTAATGGTGAACTGAACCTGCACTGACTTTGGAGATTAAATTTTTACATTTCTCTTCTGGAGGAAAAAGGGGCAGAGCAATATGTCTCTCTTCAGTAAGCTGACATGTCTCAAAATACTGCATTTCCTTCCAAAATCTCCTGATCAAAGTACAAATCTTAAAAAACCTGAATACTCTACAATGGGACCTAGAACAGGATTTTGACTTATCATAAAAAAAGATAGCTTTCACCTCTCAGCAGTGCTAGCAAACAGGGGCAAGAGATATAGTTCTGGTTACTAGGAATTGGTCATCTAGATCCTGGATAGAATATCATTGAAATATTTTCTGTATTTTAAAGTTGAGTATATTTATGTGGATGATGGGTCAGGATGTTGGGGAAACCTGTGGCCGTTAAAGTGGAGACCAAATCATGGAGTTAGAAATGAGCAATTTTTGAATGACTCTGCAAGAAGAGAATTTGATCATTTAAATTCCTACCCAAAAACATATGTAGCGTTTATCCACTTGACAGCAAATTACTTTAGAGTGAACAAGATTAGCTGTGGACGTATCATCTGACTATAAAGTCTATCTCTAATATTGGAGATGTAAGTCAAGGGGAAATTGGGTTTTGATGTCTGTAAATGGTTTCCCTCACTTTCAATGATCAAATTGCAAAATAAACTTAATTCTGAACATACTAGAAATGTTTTCACATTAGAGGTTATTTTATCAAATATATAGGCCCACGGTAAATTTTTAAAGTTGAGAACCATAAACCTATTTCCCCCCTTTGACTTCCCATAGCCATGTGTTTTGAATCCAAAATTTGGCATTCAAGGCTCTTCCTCACGTGACCTTCAATTGCTCCCTGACTCTCGGTGGTTGTGGAGGTTTTGCCTCAGTTAGGGCATACTCTCTACTGCTAGATAGTTTTGCTTCCATATTTTTGCTTATTTGGATGCACTCCAGTCTCTGTCTTCAAGTCTGAGACAAAGAGACTATACCCCTAGCAAGGACACATAATGATGTAAGCACCTCCCTTCACTCTCTTTGAAGATTCACTCTAGCATCTTTAACTCACAACCTCACCATGCTTCAGCGCCATTTGCTTTGGCCCCATTTTGGTTTCTATCTAGTTCCTGTCTCCCTTGTGTTTTTTTACACACCAAACTTATCAATTCACCTTCAATTTCTAATGTATCCCTCCAGGTGGTTTCAGCTAGAAATTAACTGTCTGGCTCCTTTGTTCTGATTTTCTCCAATAGAATGTATCTTAATCCAGTGCCTCTGAACTCCATACTCTCTAACAATCTGCTAAACTAGTGCCCTTTGTCCCTGAGTGTGGTGTGTGTGCATATGTACACACATGTGTGCTCTATGTGTGCGGTGTGTGTATATATGCACGGTTGACAGTATGCATGCATACCAGTGTGGCATGCATATGCATTGATGCATGCATATACACATGCATGTGTATGTTTGCTCCTGTAAACGTATGTGCTATGTACATTATAGCGCATGCATATCTAAGTGCATATATGTATATATTCATATGAACTCAAGTGTGCAAGCATGTGTAGGGTGCAGTATTTAGAAATTTTCCCCAATGGGAATGAACATCTTTTTTCCCATGTAACTAGAACCTATGCTGGGTAAGGTAACTAAAACCTTAGAGTTGGGTAACTTCTAAGAGCCTCAACATTTTAATGTTTAAAATGAAGGATAAGAATATTTCTAAATGCTGTTGTGAGGATTTAAATTAGGCAGCAACAATACAATTGCTCATCTTGGAATCTTGGTACAAGTTAAGTGTTCAATAAGTGGAGGTCCATCGCTAGTCTCAGCACTGACACGATGCCAGATTTCTCCAGAGAGGTTTCTGACAATGTCTTCCTTCTTTAATACCCCATTACACTTAAAGTTGAACTCTAAATTGATTTTCAAGTATATGCTAGCATGTAATCTCCTCATGATTCCCTAGGTTGTGAGGAAGTCAAGAACAAGGATGATGCATTACATTGTTCTGGCATCTTCCACAAAACAGTGCATGAAAAGCACTCAGTGATACCTCTTGGCAACAGAGAGGGAGAGGAGTAAAGAAGATAAGAAAACCTCGAGAGGTCTAAGAGAATGTGATTTTGAAAAGCATCTCTAAGCATCTGAGTGAAGCTGGGACATCTCTGAGCTAACCACATAGTTTTCCAGCCTAGATCCCACTGCTCTTCATGTCTCACCCCAAAGTTTATGAAATAGCAAATCTCCATATAAAAGGCTGTTCAACCTGGTTTGCTAGAGAATCTCTTAAAAACCTCGCAGGATGGTGCTGAGCCTCCCACAGCACACATTCTTTTAAATAATTCCATTTCCCCTCCTTTTCACTGCATTTGTCACCATAAATAGTAGTTTGGGAAATGACATTAGGGAAACATGTACAGAAAGTTTCTGGCAATGGATGCCCCTGGTTGGGGACTCACTTTGCCACAGAAGGGATTTCATGTTGGTGGACTTATGCACCAAATGTGCCCATGGGCATGTGTATTGGCTGTTGCCACCCTTTGAGATGAAGCCAATTAAACTAATCACCAATTGGTCCTAATTCTGCTCATCTGTTTAAGTCTTTTTTCGTTCACTCAATCTGATAACAGGTATTAACAGATTAGTTAGTATGACTATTTGGAGTATTTCTAGAATGGCTGCCTCTTTTTTTCCAAAAAAAGCCAGAGGAATTGGGCTGAGGTCATTATTCCTGCAAGTGAAAAGTGGCATTTGCTTCCATCTCGACTCTGCTGGAGTAGTGATTAGTTGCACCATTGAATTCTAAGCCTCCCTTTCAGCAATTACAGCATCTTCTATTATGAGCTTGTTCAGAGTAGGTTTGGGTAAAATTTTGCCTATTTTCTTGCTCTGCAGGAAAATCAAATTCTATTCCTTTGCCCAAAGCAAATGCGCCTCTAAACCTGTTCAAGGCATCAGGCTATTGAGATCAGCGGCAACACAAACACAATTGGACCATGTTTCTCTTATGAGCCAGGCGCTCCCTTTCACAAATCTCAGCAGTGTCACATTAAGTGAGCAACAACTGGCAGAGCCATCTATCAAAACAAATCAGTCAACCCGTAAATAAACTGCTGGGATACCTCAAGAGAGTTGGAAGAATTTATCCTTGTCTTGTTCTTTTGCTCAACATGTAATTCCCATAGCAGGTCTGGGAGTACACACTGTCATAGAGACCTATGTAAGTGCAGTGGTGGTGACTTGCAAAAAGCCCAATGTGGTATTTCTGAGAACTCTTCAGTAGGGTCAGTGTGGAAAGATGTAGCAGCTTATAGAATGGCAATCTCTCAGTGTGCTGTGTGTATCATAGAAAACGGAACCATATTTTCTGTTCTGATGACAAGGAGAGATTGTCTCAGAAAATGGGAACCTCACTGGGACATGTGGTTGCTGTAGTCAGTGTCCGTTTGGCTGAGCACATGGCTCAGATTCCAGCAGCATCCTGGGTCTTGTCTGATGTTTTACCCTGTATGGTTTATGAGATTGTGGAAATTCTTTGGTGAAGTTGTTACATTTTCCTGGTTATTTAGTTTAATTTTGATGTCAACTCTTATAGAGTGGGAAAGCACCATCTCTCTATTTCTGTATTATATTTAGTCATTGGGGTTTGTGTTCCTCTCCTGGGTTATGGTTTATCCACCAGTGCCTTACATAATGGCTCCCATGATTGTTCAAAGAAAATAATTTAAGGCACTCAAGTAGGGTTGAAGCTTCATTCAGGTGGTACGTGTCAGGAAGCACATGAAGACCAGGCAACTGCCTCATCAAAGTAGGTCTGGTACTTAGCAGGCGAAAAGAAGACTGGTAGGTGTGTTGATTGTTTGGTCAGGTAGAAGTTTTGTCTTTAACATCAATGAAACTTGCAATTGGAGATTGTCCTGGTTTTCATGTGTCTTGCTCAGTGTTGTTTGTGTGAGTCTATCATGGTATCTCAGAAACAGTACTTCCAATAACTATCTTCATGAGACTTAGAGTTTATTGATTAGACCAGGTTCACAAAGCAGAGGAGGTAGGGAAAAAGGAAGAAGAGGTTAGGGTTTAAGATGGTGGGAAAACTGGAGACCCTCTGTTATGCAGGTTGGAGTCTTTAGACAGAGTATATGTCTAGAAAATGTTTGCTGAACATATGAAGACAAAAATGGTTAGGGTCCTTGTACGAAATGCCTAAAATTCTTCTTGCCAAACATGAAATAAAATGGTTAGTCTGCCAGAGTGTAAGCTTTCCTAGTGATATGAGTTGAGCAGGAGAAAATGAGTAAAACCAAAGAAATGGGATGTATCACTGAAGGAGCACTCTTACACTGTTGGTGGGAATGTAAACTGGTCCAACCACTATGGGAAGTAGTGTGGAGGAATCTCAAACAAATGAAAATGAAACTACCATATGACCCAGCAATCGTTCTTCTGGGAATCTACCCAAAGGAGACCTCAATACTTATACAAAGGAACACCTGTACTCGAATGCTTGTTGCAGCACTATTTATAATTTCAAGGACATGAAAACAACCCAAACATTCCAATACAGATGAATGGATGAAAAAGAGGTGGTACATATACACAATGGAATATTACTCATCAATTAAAAATGACAAATTTGATGAATTTGTGATAACATGGATGTACCTAGAAGAAATCATATTAGCAGAAACAAGTTAGAAAGAAAAAGAATCTAAATGGTTTCACTAATATATGGGGCATAGGAAAAACAAACAAAAGACCAGGTGGAAAAGTTATAACAAGCTAACAACCAATCTGAAGTACACAACTTGGGGGAGAGTAGGAGGAGAGGGTGGGAATGGCCAGGGAGTGGAGGGGCTGGGTGAACCCTGGGGAATACAAAGCTGTGAAATATATATATATACATACTTATATAAATAAATTATTAAATAAATAAAATGATGACATGGGTATTTAACACAGGGTATTTAGGAGATATCAGTGAGAGAGTAGAGTCCCAGTTCCAACAGCAATCTCTCCATTTCCCTCCACTGCCCCCTCAATTCCATTTCTTTGGGCTTCAGAAAGGGGGTAGAAAGCAAAAATCAATCCACAAATTGTAACTCTGGGAGGAAGAAGGAGCAAAAAATAGATAACATGAGATGTTGTATCAAGAAAAATTCATTCTTAATGTTATAAATGGGAAGTTTGTACAGAATGATCTGTGTATGTCTGAACAAACTGAAAGAAATGATTTGACAACTATGTAAAATATCCCTACCACTTCCCTCCCCCAAGATAAGCAAAAAAGAGGATTTTTTTTTATTTTTGCCTATTTTACAATATATGATTATATAACTGCTAATCCCCGTGGGAATACCCCCCCCCCACACACACACACCACATCTCCCCTGGTCACTTTGCCTCCTTTCTTTTTGTTGTTTGTCCATGTTTAGCCCTTTAGTCTTTTTTTTTCTCCTTGATCCATTTCCTCATCCTTGGTGAGGGTGCAATTTCCCGGGACTTGGTAGAACGTGCTGTTTATCGTTCCTGTACTGCTTTTGGAGCACCTTTGGTCTTGGTGGGTCCCATCTCCACAGTTTATGCCACATTTGTTGCTCTTTCAGTCATGCTTCAGGTCTTTGACTTTGGGGGCATGACTCCGCCGTATATTTTGGAAGAGCAGATCCTTGAAGGGATATCCATCAGCTGATGGTAGGTCTCCTCCCTTGGGGCTTTGCTGTGGGACCACTACCATTAGACGAGCCTCTTTGGATCTTTACAGGGTACTCCAAATACAGAAGAATCCAGTCTGGAAGAAAATATAATCCTTAAATCAGAAGCACATTTTTCTATGAGTGTGTCAAACTAGAGGTGACATTAATCAGAGCATAAATTCATATGAGCATAGAGAGGAATTGGAACAATATCCATGGAATTCTAAGGGAAAGTCTCAAGACTATTGTCCACAATTTTCATTTCAATATAAACACAGTAGATAGACTCAGAAGCAAAATATCATCAGAGTATATGACTCTCATAAGCTTCTTGATAAAAACCTCTCTAAAAAGTTTAAAATCCAACCACTTAAAATATGAATCAAAACTCACACTACTGATAAAATCCAACTACTTAAAATGTGAATCAAAATTAAGAATTGAGGAATGAACTTAATTAAATTTAAGAGTTGAGGAATGAGATTACTAATTACATCCATATGTGTTTAGTGTGAACTCATATGGCCATAGAATTTGTATATTGAGTTATATACCTGTAGAACTGAGAGTAAACAAGAAGGGAACAGCCAGAATTTCTCAGTAGAACATGAATATCATGAACCCTTTGAAAGTAATAATGAACAGAACAAATATTGAGAGGTGAAAACAAAGGGATATTGAAGGAAGATTTAAGACTAGCAGATGTCTCATCTCTCATGGCAGGTAATCAATATTGTCTAAAACCAAGGCAGTAATTAAGAAAAAAGACTCCAATTTTTTTAATATTTTGATGGTCTGTTCCCTTAAACATGAGGACATATTTAAGAAACTAATATATTGAAAGCAGCATTTTTGAACCATCTATTCACCTACTTATACATTCATCAAACTTTTTTTTTTACGACAAAGAGAGATGGCTAGAGTGAAATCACCCAAGATTGATGCTGTTGTTAATGGGCATTAAGATTTTGGCTAATTAATTTTTCTTCTTTCTACTTTTCTTTATTGCTTGAGTTCTTAATAATGATCTAGTGTCTATGTTATGAAATCAATGTAGGTATTACTTTGACCAAAAATTATATGTGATATCCTTTTAATAATCACTAACATTTTCATTTCATCAATCCAGTTTTTCTCGTTAGTCACATTTAGAACTCAGGTAGCATTTCCTCTAACCGCACCTTTCATTTCCAGAGACAGGCCATCATAAGCAAGATTAACCAAGAAATTTCAAACTTTTCTTCTTTTAAGCTTCTCAAGTTTAAAGATAGTATCATTCAAGACAGCGAGGAGACAGAAATGAATGGGAAAAAAGGAGCTAAGAAGAAAATTCCATTTTGACCAGGAGGAGTCTGATATGATTGTAGGAGGCAGTGACTATGAAGATGTCACACTGGGAATGAGGTATAGAATGAACACCAGAGGATACAAGCTGGTGTCATGGTAACAACCAGACTTTCATCTGTGGCCTCATGGGACTGTGAGGAAGGATCTGGACTATGTGCAGTATTGGATGGAGTATCCACAGGGAATGCTGGTTGAGAGCAAAAGCAAGCCCAGTGCAGAAAGAGCAGAGTCTGATCCTGCTCTGTGAGTTGTTCCTGGAAGGAGAGAAATGGGAGGTGCACTGCAAGACAGTAAGCAAATTATAACGCCTCCAAACCAAATGCACCCAACCACCTCAAACACAAAGAAAGACAATGCCGATACAACTAAAACCTGGGGAGATTTGAGGAAAATAAACCCCCACATTTAGTTCAGATGAAGCTGCTGGTAGCCCAAGTGAAACCTTTTATGATGCAAAGGTCATTTTGAGATATAGCTTGCATAGGCAAGAGTTTTATTTTATTCACTTAGTCACATTCCAAAAAATTCTGGGGAGAAATCTATCATTCTGGGGAGGAAGACTTGATTCACCTGGGGGAAAAGATCAGTGCTAATAACACCAGTGACCGCCACGATAAAAGAGACTGGCAGTTTACTCTTGGTGCTGCTGCAGCGAACAGGATCCAGAAGAACAAGCCAGAAAGATTCTAATCAATTGGAATTTAACCTTTCATTCCTTACATTTTGCTTTGTGGTCAGAGCGGAAAGGGCTGAGGTGGCTTTATTTTAAAAGTTGTGTTGATGACTTATCAAAAGCAGTTATATCTGAAAGATCATTCAGGTGAGAGAACACTCCCGAGTAATTTCTTTGCTACTTAGCATTTATATAGCACCGGTGAGCTCTAGGGGTTATTAATACACACCTTGTACTTTCGAAGTAATTTACAATCTTCCTGGACAGTGCCCTTATATGTGGCACTGCAGGAGGGGGTCCAGCAGGGGTGGGGTGGCCTCATCCCCTATGCGGGACCTATTTTCGATTTCTGCTGAGGGTGGGCTCTTGACTCAGGAATCAGCTCCTTGGCAGTACTGGCGTCTTCTGTGAAGTCCCCTCATCCTCTGTGAATCTTCTGTGAGACAGGCCACCTCCAGTACAGAAGGCACAGAAGGAAGCTGGGGGGACACCCTGAGATTCCCTTTGATTGGTCCTAGGCAAAAGGAGGGATTGCATTTCCCTCTACCCAGCCCCACCTTCCTGCTGAGTCTACACCCCACACTTGCTCTGACATGAATTCATTCAATGAATTCATGTTCCCCCACAATTCCCCAGAATCCCTCACTGGCCTTCCCTGCCCAGAAAGGAGCAGTTCCTTCTCCAGGAGATGGGACCCCTTTATCTTGTTCTACAATTGGGCCAAATCTCTGAAGCTAAAGACAAGTGACACTGTTGTCCACACTCCTGAATGTGCTGCTAGGGATAGCTGGATGGGGGACTGGAGACAGAGCTGACTCTCCCTCAGTCCAGACCTCTCCCTCAAGGTTCTAGGGGGAGACTGAGGAAAGGGCAGCCAAGAAGGGGGTCCATGGCATTGTGCTCCTGTGAAAAGTGAGTGTTCAACCTGAGAGGTGACCCCTTTCTTTCCACTAGGAAGAAAAAGGGGGTTCTGAGAGAATCTCTTCTTGAGGTTGTCAATTCCTGCCAAAAGAGATGGCTGGAGAGTCCCCAAAGAGTGCTCAAACCCAGGGCAACTCAATTTAGGAGACACACAGCAAAAATTATAAGGGTTTCTAAGTGCTTTGCATTGACCTTGTCCTGGAGCACAGGGCTGAAGACGACCTTCCCAGGAACGGAATCCGGACAACTGTGTGGGCAGCGGAGGAGCTTATCTGCTCCCGTGCCTCCCCAGTTTTGGGAGAAGGGAGTTGGGCTGAAAGGTGGCAGGTGGGTGGGGCATGGAAATGGCTATCATGGTTCAGAGTGGGTGTGGCTGGTAGAGGTCTCCACTGGGTGGAGTGGGAAGCATGGAATGCTGGAGGAGGAGGGTGGAGCTTCTTGCTGTTCTATCCTCTGGAGGTTGCTTTGCTTTGCGGGGCAGGGGTCCCATTCCAAGAAAATGGAAGATGGAAGACTAGGGGTGGGTTCTTCAGTGGGTACCCATTATGACGGGTGTTCTGTGGAAAGCCATTCACAGACCAGATGGGCTCCTGCATGAGATGAAGCAAAGTTCCTCTTACCTTAGTTGCCTCTGGAAAACTGGAGACAAAACTAGCCTTGAATACCTCTAAAGATGTGACAGCATGCCACTGCTCCTCCAAAATGTTTACCTAAGGAAATCCTCCTTAAAGAGACAACGACCACTTGTGAGCAAGCCCCTACCCCCAATTACCTCACAAAAACTATTATGTTACCCAATTTAATTGTACCCTCACTGTTTGTCTTCTTTTGAAATTCACCCAACCCTTGACCTGTCTTCTCTCTATATACCCTTTCTTTTGTTAATAAATGGTCATTTGGTTCATTACTTCCACATCAACCTTTAGCTACTGCAGTTAAACAAATCTCTCTTATTGTAGTTCTTTCTTGTACCTTGCATTCAGCCTCCAACAGTGTTCTCACTGTTGGAGTCTCATTGGTGGACCCTACCATGTGGAAGCTCCCAGGGCCCAGAGGCAAGACTGTTACCAACATCTTGTCATCCTTTGGTCATCCTTCTCCACTGTCCACCAGTGAGGGAAACAGGTGAATCATACTCTGTAAAGTTAGTGGGACTTGAAGCAGCAAACAATGATGGCGACCCTCTATAAGAAAAGTCACCAAAGCATGTGAGTTTGAGAATACTTTAGAGGGGCCTGGGGATAAGGCACTCAGGAAATACACCCTAACTCTCAGGAGTGTGGGTGTCATTTGTATGTAGAATATAAAGACTTAAAACAAAGAATCAGACCAATAACAACCCCTAGTAATCTGTGTGTAGATGGAGGCTTGTCAGGGAGAGGGGGAGAGCAGAGAGGGTGGATGGAAGACTATGGTGGATTAAGGGTGCCTTGATAGTGGGTGGTGTGGTAGCACACACCTAAAGGGGTGCAATCCTGTACCTCTTAATCATATATGGTAATGGGAATCAGCACTTCTGTAATTTAAAAAAGAGAGAGAAACTGGTGGTGAATTTGGGAACAAAAGTGTGAAGGTCTTTGAAAAGGAGCCTTTGGATTTTCCAAGACCTTAAATTTGGAAAATATTAGGAACAAGCAATTTGGGCCTTTCTTACATCTGTCTCCTGTGCTGAGGTGGAGGTCATTAATTCAAAGATTTGTGATCTTTCTTACATTATGTAATAAGTAGAGTGCTGGAAACAGAGCATTTGCAAAGGTGAGAATCATTTTGTTTTCCCATGGGATGAGTGCATTGTTCCTTCATACACTTAAATGATGTGGGGTGACTAATTGTCTCAGAAAAGCCAAGATTAGAAAAATTGATTACCTTTCAACACAATATGGATCTACAAAGGGAGGGCGATAAACGCCCAGTCCCCAAGCATCATGCTGGTGCCATCTTCAGAATTCCTCATGTACAACATTTGATCCATTGATCAGTGTGTCACAAAGAGAAAGGACAAGAATTATTTTTGGTGATTCGATGATCTCAATACTGATGTGGTCTAACTTACCAGAATGTAAGACAGAGAAAGAGAAAAATAAAGGCAAGATAAATTTTTGAAGAGAAAAAAAAGAGAACTGCACTCTTTTCCTGAGGTGTGAAAACAGCTGCTAGGAAAAGCGCGGTGCCAAGTGGAATGCAGATATTGAGATGTTCCACAAAAGGATACTCACCAAGGATGTATTCACAGTAAATGACCTAACTCTGCTTACTCCTAAATATCCAAACAGAAAAAATGAAACTATCATATATACAGTGCTGTATTGCAACTACAAAACATGTGTCATTTACTTAAAAATGAATAATTACATTTCTCATTTCAAGAGAATTTAGATTCCCAACAATTATAAACAAGTCCCCTGTTACCTTGTACCCAGTTCCAACCCCAATGGTATCATCTTGCAAAAGGATAATGCCAAGCACCAGGGTATTGACATCCATGTCAAAGCATAAAACATTTCCCTCTCCACAAAGAAACACCCACCCCATGGTCTTTTCATAGTCACACGCTTCTCCCTGCTACCCCACCCTCTCCTTACCTGGGGGAAGTGACTAATTTTGTTCTCCATTTCTATAGCTTTCTCATCTCAGGAATGTCACCTCGGTAAAATGATGTAGTACATGGCTTTGGTAATGGGCTCTTTTACCTCAATGCAAATCCCTGGAGATTCATCCAAGTTGTATTATCAATAGAGTCATGGTTACTTAATGATGGGGATCCTTTCTGAGAGAAACCCTGTTTGATGACTTCATGACATCATCGTGCATGTCCTTGAGTGTTATTCCATAGACCCAGCCTGAGATGCCCCTTACCCACCTACACTGTGGAGGAGCCTATTGGGAGTATCACCTGCTCTCCTCCTTTGTGGACCAAGTCGTGGTCAAGTAATGCATGACCAATCTGTTTCTTTTTCAATTTAATTTTTTTTACAAGTTTATTTTAATTATCAATGGATTTTCAGGGCACATTGCTAAATAAACTATAGTGTAAATAGGGAGTTATATTTACATAATCTTTTTTTTGTAGATTAATATACTTTTTGTGCATCTATGTAACTGGAAGCATGTTTGCCAGATGCTACCTGTGGTTACCTCAGAATGGTGAGGAAAAGGCCATTTTCTTGGTTTGCTTTTCTGCATTGCTTGCTAGATTGCAGTCCGGGCAGTACTCAGAGCATACTTTGACCCAGTCTCACCTTGAGGTGATAATCAAACTTTAATCATCAAGTAGATGTGCATGGCGAGATGCTTTTGGCCTCCTGCTAGTGAATTTAGAGGCAGCAAGTGCTCCCAGCCAGTGGTAGCTGTGATTCTAGAAGAATGATTACTCTCTCCATCTTGTGACTCCGATGCTTCTTCAGGAAATTGAGCTGAAAGTTTAATGTCAAGTGGTTTTGTGAACAGCATTTTTATTGGAACTTGAGTCTTTGATTTCTGAGATGTAAAGTCAGAGACTTTTCTTGGATGGTTAAAAACATAAAATTTGGTTCAAACTGGAACTTGTAGGAGGGAACACATATCCAGGTGATCCTAATCCCTGGTGGCCCCCAAACACAACTTCCCTGTTCAGGCAGTTCTGCGATGTTTGAAGCAGCTGAGAAATAACTGTCAAATACTAATTAAGAATAGTGCCTGAAATGATTCCTAATGTTTATATTCTGTTTCCCTACCAGTTATGATGTTAAGGGAAACATTGGCATTTGTATTTGATTTATAATTTCAAACTACTTGGTAAGATGCTTTCTTGACAACTCACATAACTGTACAACTTAAAGAGTTTGTTTCAACGATTTTCTGAGTTCTGCAGGCACTACCACAATTTTACTTCAAAACAGTTTTTTCATTCCTCAAAGAAATTTCATACCTGTTATCAGTCAATTCCCATCATCAACCTTCACTTCTCATTTTCAGGCTTAGGTAGCTGCTAAACTACCTTCTATCTCTGTTGATTTGCCTGCTGGTTTTGTGCTTTGTATATAAACAAAATCATCCAATGTGTGGCCTTCCTAACTTTTTTTTTCACTCATAATAAGTACATAATGTTTTCTACTATTGTAATCTGTATCATTTCTTCCTTCTTTCTATTGAATGAAGATACTACATTTTATTTGTCCACTCATCAGGTGATGAACATTTCAGTTGCTTCTACTTTTGACTATTATGAATAGTACTGTTGTAAATATTCATGGATGGTTTTTTCAGAGAAGTGTGTTTTCCTTTCTCATGTATATATACACCTAGGGAAGGAATTTCTGTGTGCTAATCACATGTTTACCATTTTGAGGAATTACTACACTGTTTTTCAAAGTGGTTGAATCATTCTACATTCCTGCCAACAACAGAAGTGTTCCCATTTCTCCATATGCTCACCAACACTTGTTATTGGCCATCCTTTTAGCCATTTTTTTTTGTCTCACTATTTATAATCCCGGTTTTTTCTCCTATTTTTTTTTTTATTTTGTACAATGCATGATTGCATAATTGTTGATCCCCATGGTATTACCTCACCCCACCACCCCCCTCTGGTCTCTTTGCCTTCTTTCTTTCTGTTGTTTGTCCATGTTTAGCCCCTTTTCCCCCCTTCATTGGACAATCCAAATGCCTTTGGCTTGTATCCATGCTTCTTGTTTCTTGGTGGCTGTTCTTTCTGTTGTTTTCTTCCTCATTTTGCTGCTCCATTCCATTATGTTTTAGGTCTTTGGCTTTGGGGACCTGACTCCCAGTCTTATGTTTTGGTAGAGCTGCTCCTCGATGGGGACAGCCATCGGCTGATGGTAGGTCTACTAGTCTCCTTTTTAGGAGCTTTGTTGTAGGGCCACTGCCATTCTGTAAGTGTCCTGCCTCTGGCAAAGGGGGTGTGCTATTCCTTATTGACAGCGTCTCTGTGCTAGGTTTTGATAACAGCTCCCCAGTGAGTAGTAGGCGTGGTTCTTTCATGTTTGTTCTCACAGTTCAGTGTTCTGTGAACTAGCCTTGCTCTTTTTGAGTCCTGCCTTAGAGGCATGTGCTTTTAGAGTCTTTCTTGCTGTTCCTTGCCTCTTCTGTTTCTGTGGTCGAAGTTTATCTCGAAGTATATATTGCTGGTGTGTGTGCTCCTTGGAGTGGAGGCTGAATGAGAGGGGACTGTGACGAACCACCCACTCCAACCCCCCCCTTCCTGCACACTGCACCCTGCTTCTTGGCAGGCCTCAGGTTTGCAGTCCCGGGTGAGCTCCGGAAGCGGCCCCCGGCCACGCCCCCGCCCCACCACGCAGGGGGACGAAAGCTGGTTGCGCTATGGGTGTGGTGGCAGCTAATGTCTGGGCCCCCGCAGGCATGGGCCGAAATTGGCCCATGTGGTGCCCACACGCGAGTGGGGATGGCCCCTCCGGACTGAATCCCGCTGCTCCATCCCACCTACCCTCCAGAGGTGGAGGGAGCCGGTGCGTGTGAAGGGTGGTGGCCCCACTGTCGTGGCAGGGCCACGGAAGGTGCGGGCCAAGCCACCGGCGCTGCACCCTGCACCAGCAGTCCCGGGTGAGCCGCCTCGTTTAGCCTTTGTTATCCCAACAAGAAATTCTGATTTCTAACTCTAATCGTTTGTCCCACAATTCAATTCAATTCTGACACTTGCCACCTGGAGTTAGCAGACCCCATAGGTCTATGGGCTCAGCCCCACAAGACTATGCCCCAGTGTAGCTGCCAGCAAAAGTAGAGGCCCCAGGGAACCCCAATTTTTGTAGCTAACTACAAGTTTGTGATGACCCTGCCTTGATTCCAATAATTGGGTAGGATGACTTACAGAACTCAGGAAAACTCTGTCCTTATAATGATAGTTTTATTTAAAGGATAAATTAGCAACAACCAAATGGAGGCAATGCATAGAGCGAGGTATGGGGTGGGGCTGTGGTGTGCCCATGCCCTCTCCAAGCATGCCATACCTTTAACACATCAATGACTTCACCAGCCTGGGAGCTCAGAGCCTTTTTGTTGTTAGTGTTTTATAAATTTCATGAAATAGGCTCAACTGATTAGATCATTGACCATTGGTGATTGAACACAATATGCCTCTCTTCTTCGTACAGGACCACGTTTTGTTTTTTTTTAATTTATTATTTTTAAAAAATTTTAAAATTTATTTATATATAAATTTCACAAGATTGTAATCTCAAGGATTTGCCCCCCCTCCCCTCCCTTCCCCCCCTTTCCCTCCTGCTCAAAGTTGTGTGCTTCAGTTTGGTGCTTAGCTTGTTTTGACTTTCCTCAAGGCTTTTGTTTATTTTTTTCACTATATCCCATATATTAGTGAAATCATTTGGTTTCTGCCTTTTTCTTTATGACTTGTTTCTGCTAATATGATTTTTTGTAAATACATCCATGTTGTTATGAAATCGTCAAATTTGTCATTTTTAGTTGATGAGTAATATTCCATTGTGTATATATACCCACATTTTTTTCATCCAGTCATCCGTTTGGGGGCATTTAGGTTGTTTCCATGACCTTGCAATTATAAATTGTGCTGCAGTAACATCTGGGCACAGGTGTGAGGACCAGGTTTTTGGTTGATAATTTTAACCCACTAATCAACTGGTTGATTCCTCTGGCAATGAGTCTCTAGCCTGGAGATATCTGGAAGCCCACAGGGTCTTTGTGAGCTTTGTGAGCCTAAGCTCAGATGTAGTCAGAAGGGGCTCGTTGAATGTAAGTGGGTGTGAGGTGGGATTTCACTGAGTTTTTGATTTGTATTTCCCTGAGGAATAATGATATTGAATATCTCCCCATATGCTTACTAGCTACTTGCACGTCTTCTTTTGAAAACCATCTGCTTAGTTCCTTTGCCCATTTTTATTGGGTTATTCGTCTTTTTATTATTGAGTTGTCAGATGTACAGAAACCGTCCCACTACACTCTGCAGAGGTTCATCATTGGTTCTAGCAGTTAAAGGATGTTGGAGCCCTTGGAATTATCTTCATAAAAATTTTAATAATGAATAGGGGAAAAACAGACAGCAAAGAAATGACCACTTGAGTTTCTCTCTTGACTTCTAGTTCTCCTTTGTGTTCTCCTTGAGCTCTCCCCCTGACAACATGGAGAACCCTCTGATGCTTCAACATTGGCAAAGCATGCTGAGACTTGGGAGACTACTGTTGCCAGGTACAGTGTTGTTCTAACAAAAAATTGCCATATGCACTGCCTCATGGGAGGGATCTCTCATGGCTGATGTCAACTTCATCTTTTTGCCACTAGGTTGGTATGTCCTGATACTTGAGTGAGTTGGGCTAAGTTGTATTTTGTTTTTTACTTCTGTTGGTCATGGCTATTGTGTTCCACACTCACCAAGGGAAACATACAGAAGAAGAATACTGTGAAGATTGTGCAGGGAAAAGGGAAAAACCCATAAGGGTGGATTGTAGGCTAAATAAGTTGGTCAAGCTTCTTCCACCATCAGCCTCTATGACCAGCATCTGTGGTGCTGCAACCTCTCCGTGATTGTTCATATCTGGCTCAATGGGTTTAATGCATGTGTAAGTGGGCACACCTGGGCCTAGCAGGGAAGCAATAAAAGGGTGGCATGACCCTGGGGGAAGGGGAGGGCAGTGTGAAGAGAATGCAAAGGAGAATTAGAACTTGAGAGAGAAACTCAAGTGGCTGTTTCTTTGTTGCCCGTTTCCTCCCTGTTCATTATTAAAAATTCTATGAAGATAATCCCAAAGCCATTCTTTGACATTCTTTAGCTGCTAGAGACGATGATGAACTTACCCAGAGCAGGATGGTTGCAGTACATAAGAGTTTTCCTGAGGAATAATGATGTTGAATATCTTCTCAGATGTTTACTAGCCACTTATATTTATTAAGATAAAGATAGTAATCTGAATACATGTCCCAACTTGTAAATACTTTTTCCTATTCTGTGGATGGCTTTTCATTTTCTGGATGGTGTTCTTTGTAGTACAGAAGTTTTGAATCTTTATGAGTCTGATCTAGTGTTATTTTCTTTTGTTGCCTGTACTTCTGGTGTCATACCTAAAAAAATAGTGTGCAACCCAAAGCCACAGAGATTTAGACTCATATCTTTTCATCTGAGTATTTTATGGTTTTCACTCTTACATTTAGGTTTACAATCCAATTTTTATTGTGTATTTTATGTATGTTATGTGAGAAAGAAGTACAACTTCATTCTTTTACATGTGAAAATACAGTTGTCTATTTGTATGCTTTGTTGTACTGCTCAACAGCACAACATATATTTTTTCTCAAAAAGTTTACTTCTTCCCCACTGGTCTTGATACACTTGTCAAAATCAATAGACTGTTGATATAATAGTTTATTTCAAGACTTTCAGTTCTGTTTCACCAGTGTATAAATGTCTTGATTAATGTAGTGCCATAGTCTTGGTTAATGTAACTTTGTAGTAAAATCTAGAGTCACGAAGTGTGAATTCTTCCACTATGTCCTTTTTCACCATGTATTTGACTTTTCTGAGTCCCTTGCATTTCCATATGAATTTTAAGATCAATTTGTCAGTTTCTATGACAAAATCATTGGGGAGTTTGATGGGAATTATTTTGAATCTATAGATCAATTTGGAGACAATTACCACTTGAATAATTTCAGTGATCTTCTGATCTGTGACTGTTTCATGACTGTCTTTCTAGTTAGATAATTACTTTCAATAGTGTTCCAGACCCTTTGGTGTACAGGTATTACACTTCTTATTATTGACTCTATCTCTAAAAATTCTATTCTTTTTCATGCTGTTGTAAATGAAATGTTTTTTTATTTTTTTTATATTGTAATATTCCATTTTATTATATTATATATATATTTCACATCTGTGTATTCCCTGGGGTTCACCCACCACCTCCCCTCCCTGACCACTTCCACTCATCCCACCCTCCTCCCCCTCACCAGTTGTGTACTTTAGTTTTGTTAGTTTGTTTTGATTTTTCTCCTGGTCTTTTGTTTTTTCCTATATCCCATATTTTAGTGAAACCATTTGGTTTCTCTCTTTTTTTTCTGACTTGTTTCTGCTAATATGATTTCTTCTAGGTACACCCAAGTTACCATAAATTTATCAAATTTGTCATTTTTAGTTGATGAGTAATATTTCATTGTGTATATATACCACATCTTTTTCATCCATTCATCTGTTTTTGGACATTTGGGTTCTTTGTTGCCAGCGGGTAGAAATACAATGTATTATTTAATATGGACCTCATATCTTTTTATCTCTTTAAGTTTGTTTGTTGGGTCTAAGAGTTTTTTTAGTGTAGACCTTAGGATTGCAGTGGAACTTCATATACTTGATTTCTCTTCCACACTAGAAGAGGACTGGGCTGTTTTTTATAGAGGAGGGTTCTGAGGCTTTGATTGACTTGCTTGAGATCCCACCACTAATAAATGGGAGCATCTGGACCGACACTCAGGACTAGGTGAGAAGACACAGACTGACCAGAGTCAATTTTCTTACTGTCTCACAATACAGAAGGAAAGAATATAACCTAGAAGGAAAAAAGGGATTGGGAAAAAATGACAGTAACAGATAAGAAATTTCAATAGATTTTTGAGATGGAAAATAGGGCAATTACTGATTTAGTGGAATAAGAAGAGACTTAGCTTGAGTGTTGGAAGCAAAAATTAAGAAATTAACATATTTATAAGGCTGCTCATAATATATAAGAGATGAGATGATCTCCCCTGATCCTAAAAAGCCTCAGGACTTGGAAACTACAAAGTCTTACAGAAACTAGGGCTGAGATACAGATTGGTTAAATTACTCAACTCCTCTCATTTCTCCTGGCTCCCTCCATATAGGAAGACTTAAGCAATGTTTATTTTGGTAAAGCTTAATGGGGTAAAGGTTGCTAGGTGGTGGGGTGAGTTGGGAGAGGCTGGCAAAGGGGAAGGTGGCATGGTAGTGTGGGGGAAGCAGATTAAGTAGCATAACCTCTCTTGTGTCCTCAGTTGTTGGTTGCTGAACTTGTACTGCTCCCGCTGCCATTTCCAGGAGGGAAAATAGAGACACACTCCCTCTAGACAGATGATTGTTGACATTTGAGCTTCCCTCCCTGGAAAAACATGGCTCATACCAGTCATTCTGTGAGAGACCTACAGCCCCAGTCCTTCCAGACACTGTACAATTTCCAGTCAACTTTCTGGTACCTGAATTTTTAATATGAACCAATATTTGAGGGAAGTCTTCAGAATCAAAGAGAGAGATAAAATAAGTAAAGAAAAAGAGCTCAGAGGAAACAGATGATGGAGGCAGAAAAAAAAAAAAACACCTCCTACTATCTTTAAGGAATATGAAAGACATCTTAGAAATTAAAGCTAGGATAGTAAAGACAGAACATGACTACGAAACCTACCCCATAACAGGCTTAGAAGGTAAAGTTTAGGAAAGATTCCATAAGAATTGGAATAAGACAACACAAATAAAGTAGTAGTCACAGGAAGTAGAAAGAGTTTTTGAGATAAAAGCCAGGGGTTGCAGCATTTGATAAAGAGAAGTTATAAAACTAAAGCCCAGACAAGTTGGTGAAGGGGAAATTATAAAGCCATAGTAGTTAAAAAAAAATCTTCTATGAACAAGGGTCAGAAGTCGTTAAATTGAAAGGGGATGCAGAATGCCCACAATACGGAATTTATAAAATAGTGCCATGTCACCAGTTAGGATCATTGGAAGAGAAAACTTCTAAATGCTTCCAAGTGTGGAGGTGAGTATGTGTGTGTGCATGTGTGAGTGTGTGCGTGCACATGGGAGAGAATGAGCTCTGAAGGATTGGAAATCTGAATAGCACTGAACTTTTTAATAGCAAACCTGAAAGATGGAAGATAATGATACAATGCCTTCAATATTCTGAGGAACAATGACTTTCAACCACAATTCTACCTTCAGGCAAACTATTAATCAAGAGTAAGGGCAGGAGAAAGACATTTTCAGAAAACCAAAGACTCAAATATTTTACCTCCTGTGTTCTTTCCTTCGGAGGATGTGTTTCAGCAAAAGAAGGAAATTAATCAAGAAGGAGGAAGATGGCATGGCACCCAGATAACAGATGAGTCTGACACAAGGGGGTGAGCAAAGGACAACTCGGGGTGACAGGCAGCCTCTGGGCTGGTGCAGGGGACTGGAGCTTCCTGGGGAGGAAACTGTCAGAACAACGGGAAAGGAAACTTGTGTTTGACTATATATAAATCATGTTATTGATTTGGGTTGTTTGTGTATGGGGGGACCATTAGAACAGATCATCTGACAAATGAAGAACGGAGCAGTTGTTAATTCCAGTGGAACAAAGGATTGTAGGAGAAACGCGTTATGAGTGTGATGTACTTCTTGACTCACTAGGCAGTCATATTTCATAGTCGGAGGAACATCAACACTGCTTATTACCTTAATCAAAAATTAATTCAGGAGAGGTAACTATGTTGACATAACTGAGTGGGGGCCTATGGAGGGGGACTGGAAGACAGAGCAGGAGTGCCAAAACCTCAGCTCCCACAGTAGATCAATAGACAGTGCCTACAGTTGACAAATCAGGATTTCGCAGTGTAAGCATATCACTTAGAAATGAAGATGTTAAAAGCAAGAGAAAAGGCCAGATGATTTAAGGACTTGCTCTGGGGAGGGGCCAGGGCAATGATCAAGGGCATGTTTTATATTATTAGATACACTTTATTATTAGACTTTTACTTTTTAGTCTAAGAATATACTAAATAGACTAATAGCATTTTACTTTTAAAATGATGTACATGTATTATGTATTCACACTGAATGGGAAGGGAGAAAGAGGGAGACAAGGTAGGAAGAGAGAGAGAGAGAGAGAAAGACTATGCTTTTCTATCCATTGAATCAGAAGACAGTTCCTCCTTTGCTGTGCAGGTTTTCAAACTTTCTGTATCAGGGTTTCCAGAGAACTGAGCTGTGCTCTCACCCGTCACCCCTGCCACAAACCAGACTTAGAATCTCTATTGTCCTTCCCTCATATCCCTGCAGGGGGCCCAGTTCACCTCTCTCAGTTCTATGGGCAAAGCCAACTGCAACTGCAACAGTTTGAGCCCTGTTCAGGCTGGCACCCTCCCTAGAAGATGACTGGTTTCCTAATGGTGAAATATTTCTAGCTCCCCCTTTGACTGGACTGGGTGCTTGGAGCTGTGGATGAGAAGCTGGAACTCAGCTAACTGAACTCTGTCTCTCAGTAGCTTTGATGTTTCTGTTGATGGAGCCATGGAGAGGAGAGTTCGTGCAGACAGTTTGGTGTCGTGTGCATGAGCTGGCCTCACCCTGATGGCTGCCTTGACCATGATGAGTGGTGCACACTGGCTGGAGGTCTGGAGAAGTTCTCCTGCCAGTGGAATGTTTGACCTGCTGGACTTTGGGAGAGCTGGGTTGGACTCTGAATTAGTCCAGTGGCTTGGCCCAGGTGATTGTCCTCCAGGACAGTAGGACTGAGCACCCCCTATGTTCATGGGACATCTTACTCCCCCCAAAACTGCTTGTATCAGGTCCAGTCAACTCCAGCCAACTCCCCAGCCCAGCCACACTCTTAGCGCCCACATGTCAGAACTGAACCCAGGCACCAACAGGCAGCTTTCATCTCCTGTCTCCAAGGGGCCTGACTTCTCAGATGGTCACCAGTGGAATCTGAGTTTCTCTCTTTTGAGTGAGGATAATGTAAGCCTGCCCCTTAGAGAGTCTGAACAAAGCCCATATCACCCCTAAGAGGTGTTTTCTTCAATGCATTATATTTTTAAAATAAAGCAGAGTTAGACATTTCCATGGTATTCAAGAAAAAAGCAAGCCAGAACCAGTCCAAACTGATGACCTCTATGAGATGCTACTTCCCAGCCGTTGTCATCTTCCCTCGAAGTGTATGAGCCCTGTAATAAGGAAAGATACTCTCTTCCAGTCCCAGATAAAGAGCCATTATCTGATCATAGATGAACACTAAATAAGCTCTCCTGGCATAGAATCAGGAAACATCTTTGTATTTGTATTTCACTGTCCTTTGAAATTTCCTCAGTGGAAAGTTCTTTGTCTGGAGAAAAACTTGGGGAGCTACATGAATTTGCTGCTAAAGCTCGAATAATGGAAAGTCCTATTGTCACTTTAGCTAACAGTCTCAATTATAAAATGAGACTATCCAGTGTGATGGAATAATAAAAATTCCAACATCAATAGAAATCATAGCTGCCCCCCTCACCTCCTAAGACCTCATAGGTTCTGCAATGACCTGGTGGATTGGAATGAGCAGGAGGGTGTGATGGCAGTTAGGAGAGACCCTCGCCTTTCCACACTCCCCTCCTCCACTCCCCAAGGTGGGCGTTGGTGTCTCTCAACTCTGAGCTACCACTTCTTCTGGAGCCAGCATCTAGGACCACTGTGGTGCCAGGCCCTTGGGAGAACCCGCTTGCCCATAAATGCCCTGTTCCTGTCTAGCTAGTCAGCCCATGGTCTGGTCAAGTTATGACACTTCTCTCTTTTACTCTCCTTTGCCTTCTCCCCTTTCTTTTCAGTTTCATATGTTTTTCAGTGATAACAGCTTTCTGAGTTGTGGGATTGGGGCAAGGAGGGTGTCTGTGGGAGGAGGTTGGTCTGAATTCTGCAGATGTTATTGAGCGCCCCCTGTGGGGGGAGGGGGGGAGAAATCTAGTACCTTTTGTGCGAAATGCAAATCAGACTGGGCTTTAAGGACACCATATTCTAAGACTGTATAGGATGCCTGTGACCCCAGATTACTCAAACACCTCGTCCCAGTCCATGGTGCCTGTCCCTCCTCTTGTACACATTAGCTCATGGTCCTTCTGCTCAGTGCTGTAGGCTCATACTTAGGGTTTCTGACTGTAGGTCTGTTAGTTCTGTTCCCCTACAGTCATGGCAACTGTGTGATTCAGACCTTTCCCCACTCTGTGGGGACTCACTTTCAAAGCTGGTCAGCAGCCCTGCCTTGGAACACATCAGTTTGCCTTTAATGTCATTTCTCCTTGTTCCCAATTGCATTAACTACCACTCAACATCGCCCTCCATACAGCATGAAAAGCTGGGAGCGCTTTCCCTTTGACAAGAAGCCACGGGGCACCTTCCTCACTGCCTCTGACAGTTCACGGCACCAGGAGAGCATTGTCCTGTGACTAAGCAAGAGAGAGAGAGGTGATTCCAACCCCTACAATTGCCCTCATTGGTTCAGCCACAATATTAGTGGCTTCATGAAGAAAATGGTCATTGCTGTTTATTTGGTGTGAGCAATAATGAAGACAATAATAAAGGCATCCAGCCTCTAGCCTGCTCTCCTTGGCAGCCAGATGGAAAACTGGGAAGATAGAATAAGTTAATGATTATAAAAGTACTTTATAAGCTGCAAATCAGTATATACATCAAGAGTTATTATAGCAAAGGGTATTCTCTACTTTTTCTTGTTTACCGTTTCTCTCTTGGCTTGGGAAAACAAATTTCTGTTCAGTAATGGCATGAATGATCTAAAAGCTTTCCTGATGCAACAAACCTCTCACTAAGGAGTTGGTGGGTTAGGAAATGAAAGCAAGACATAGCGCATAGTAAACAATAATATTGTTTGTTGAATGAATAGAGGAAATCTAAAGGGGTTTCTCCTAAGGCACATATGGGGGGCTTGAAAGCCTTGAAATCCCAGCTCCTGCCAGCCAACGCTTCCCAAACAAACCCTGGCTAAGTGGTGGGGGCCAAGGAGGCAGTATCCCATTCAGTGGTACTGGTGGCAATGCCTCTTAGTGTTGTTCCAACCTGAGCTATCAATGGTGGGCCCCACTGTTTTGGAAAAAAAAAATGAGCAAAATGATCAATATGTTTGCTTGAAATTCTAATTTAGATTTAAAGATAGGCCAAAAAAAAGAAAATCCCCAATAACTCATTTTGTTTTAACTGAAACCCACATTTTAGTTTAAATGCACACACACACACACATTCTCTCTCTCTCCTCTTTCCTGGGCTTATGGGCAAGAACTTAGCTTCTCAGATAAAAGATTTTCAATTTCCTCACCAAAATTTCATCAAAACAGTTCGTTTCAGAAGCAAACAATCCCTGAAAGGAAAGTTGAAAATCTGAAGGTTGATAACTATGTTATTATTCCTACTAGTTAGCATCTAGTGAGTTCATCAACATGCATCTTAAGGACTGTTGCCCAAAAAGTGGCCACTATTTTAAATGCTTGTCTCTATTTTTCACTATTCACTATTATTTTAAAGATAAGAGAACTATTGGGGAGAGCATGGAGAACAAGGAATCCTTGTGTACTTATTGATGGGGATGCAAATTAGTGTGACCACTATGTAAAACAGTATGGCTGTTCCTCAAAAACTTAGAAATAGAATCACTATATGATTTAGCAATTTCACTTGTAGGCATCTACCTGACAAATAAAAACATGCATTTGAAAAGATTTATATGCCCTACGTGCATTACAGCATTGGAGCATAATCACAATAGTCAAGACATGGGAACAACCTAAATGCCCATCAGCAGAAGATTGGATAAAGGAGATATGGCATAGATGCTCAGTGGAATATTACTCTGCTATAAAAAATGACAGCTTGCCATTTGCAACAACAAAGATGGACCTTAGGGGTACTTAGGCTAAGTGAAATAAGTCACTAAGAGAAAGACAATGATTTCACTTGTGGGCAATATAAAAGAAAGCAAGCAAATTAACAAATGTAATAGAACAAAAATTAAGCTCTTAGATTTTTTATCAACAAAGTCATAATTAGCAGAGGGGAAGAACATGGAGAATGGGAGGATTGGGTAGAGGTATGGTGTAGATTGGATGGTGGTGTGGAGTGGTGTGGAAAATATGTTTGTCGAGGTGTGGAACTGTGATTCTGAACCCTATTGTTAACTGACACCTTAATAATGAATAAAAATATGTGTGTGTGTGTGTGTGTATGTGTGTGTGTGTGAAGAAGAAAGATGAGCTTAGAGAAGTAATCATCTCCCCAAAGATTCCACAGTCAATAAGTGACAGAGACCGGGATGAACTTGAACTAGAGGCCGAGCCTGGACTTGACCTTCTGGTCTCAGCACTTGCTACTCTCTACATTGCATTCAGCTCTGAGCTACATATTTGCAGACAGTTTTAGACAGAGTTCATAGAAGATGGTGAGGGAGAATGTGCTGAGTAACTGTAGAGGCATCTTGTGACATTTTACCTAGAGCAGACTTCTCAGCTGTGCGGTTTTTGACACGGGGCCTGGATTACTCCTGTAGTGGGCTTGACCTGGTGCATTGTGGGATGCCTGGCCACGCCCCTGGTCCCCACTCATTAGCTGCCAGTATCATGCACTCTCCTAGCTGTGATGACTGAAATTATCTTAGACTTTACTAAGTGTCTTTTTTGGGGCAAAACTCCAGCCTCACTTCCTCTGAGCATCATGCCTTAGAGAAATGAAGACTCAGGAAAACATACTTTCATTAAATATTAAAAAGCTATATCAAAGTATGTGACCTTGACAAGGAATGTAAGAAGTCACTCAGGCTCTGCAGAGCTACTGCATTGCAATGTTTATGTGTGGCGTTGACCATAAGCATGAGGGAAGGAGGCTTGGAGGCTCATCCAAATGGAAGGAGGAAGCAGAGCCAGTCACTGGCCATGGTGGTAGAATCTGTGGGAGGCAGCTCGTCATCATTTTATGTAGAGTTTAGGTAATCAGACAATGAGGAGATTCAAATTTTAGTCTTTCCTTTGTTTTTAGCTGCACTTAGGTAATTTGCTTCCTTTTTAATTGTTTGTATTCAACACACATTTTCTTAGCAAGTACTATGTCTGTTATTATGTTGAATGGGATTATTTCTTCCCACCTCCAGGGCTTGGCACACAGTGGATGCTGAAAAAGTGCTTGTTAAACTTGATCTTGAATTGATTAAGGGAGGAAATTGCCTGTGAAAGTGAGGTCTTGTTGGAAATGGGTTAGTTCCAGCTTTTAGTCCTGCCGAGGCCTCATTCAGCATGGGGTAGACTTATTTCTGGTGGCTGGTCCGTGTTCTGGTCCTGTGTATAAATCTATGACAATGCAGTGGGTTTTTTTGTTTGCTGTTGTTGATTGACCTCTTTACCTCCCTAAATGTCTAGCTTTCCCAACAGTGTTCCTGGGTTTGGCCAATTTTAGTAGAAACATTCTAAGGAAGGTTTGTCCAATTGGAGTTGGGGGCACAGGCAGGACCATGAACAAGCACAACACAATGCTAGGCTTTCTCTGAGCTTGGGAGCGATGACATACACATAGTGTGACCTCAGTAATGAGATGGTTGGTCAAAGCCAGCAGGTAGAATCAAAAGATCAGAGGTGAAATGTTATAAGATGAAGCAAGGAAGTAATCAGGGACATTTCTACACATGTTGCCTTTTTATTAAAAAATAACATATTAAGCACATTTTTCTAATTATAAAATGTATGCATGATCATTGTAGGAGAAAAGGAAAAGCACAAAGAGGAAAATAAAGAATTACCTCTTTTTCCATCATTCCCGAGAAACAACTGTTAATGTCCTAATACGTTTATTTGCAGGCTCTTCTGGACACATGTGACTGTAGATGGTGTTGTGCGTTCTTCCCCAGGTCATTATACATTAAACATCACTTCAAGTGGCTGAAAATATTTTGTCTGGTATCTCATCACAGCTTGTTTAACCTTGGACTTGTTTTCTAATTTTTCTCAGTTATAAATGCAACTTGAAAAACTGGTATCTTGAGAAAAGCCAACAAGGCTCAGGAAGATGCTGACACTCAACAGGGTGCACTCCTAGGACTTGAGGGCAAGAAGGAAATGAGTGACATCATCTAGCTGCAGAAAACATCCCACCCTCAGGATATTCTAAGAGTTTTGTGGCTGAGCTCTGTCTCCCATCCATGGGGCATGCACACAGAGGGCAATGTGCCAGGGTGCTGCAAATGGGCTCCTTGGCAGTGTGCAACACGAGGTCTTGTTCCTAAGCTGTGATGGGCGTTGGTTAAGTCTCATGAACATCAGGCTATGCAACATGCTAACTGAGTCAAAGAATCAAAGGGCAGGAAGGTGAATGCTTTCTAGGGCTGTGTTGCAAGAGGGTACCCTCGTTAGCCGATGAGAGTGCTCTTGTTTTCACAGCTTCATAGATAGAGGGTCTAATAAAACACCTAGTCCTGGCACAGACCCTTATAAACCTTGAATTTTCTGAGAGACAGGAGTGCCTTTTATTGTGAACTAACCCTCCCTTTTGATAGAGCAAGACTTTATGCTAATGAACTCATGGTTAGGGCAGGGAGCTAGAGAACCCAGCCGGCCAACTACGTGGTTATTAGAACAATCAGTCCCACCCCCTGGCTTCTGGGGAGAGGAGCTGCAGACAGATTTCAGCCAGTGGCCAATAATTTAATCAACCAATGCTGACAGAATGAAACTTTAGTACAAATACAAAATAACCAGGCTAAAGAAGCTTCCAGGCTGGTGAACACACTCACTGGTGAGGTGGCACTTAGGCGAGCCTGGGGGCTGTGACTGCCACCTCCCCCTACACTTTGCTCTAGGTAATTCTTCCATTTCATTGCTCCTAATTTGTTTCCTTTATAATAGAACTGTAATTGTAAGCAGAGTGCTTTCTAGTGAATTATCAAAATGAAGGAAGGGTTGTGGGTATCCTCAAATGTATAGCCTTTTTGTTAGATGAGTGGGGGGGGGGGCCCAAGATGTGCAACTAAAGCCTGAAGTGGGGGCTGTCTTGTGCCCCTGCAAATTGCAGTTAATGTCAGACATGAATTGAGTTGTAGGACACCCCCCCACCCCAATTCCTCCCCAGTTGTTCTGAGAACTTGGTGGTGGTGATGGTGTTGCTGTACAGGGCCATCTTGCTTCTCACTCCAAGTCGTCTTGCTTCCTTTGCTATGATTCTGCTCTTTCCAACCAGGCTTTTGATAGTGATTTAATTTCCTAAATAGACTTTTCATGATGGAAATACTAAGTCTACTAATCAACATGTACTTGGCTACACTCTTTCTTGGTGTGGAGTAAATTAGTTGGGATGGTGGTTTCTCAGTCTCTGGTGAACATCGAACTTTGCTAGAATGTTCAGCAGCTCCACCATGTAGGATGCCTGAAACTTTTGAGATTTGAAACTGGAAGTCCTCTGTCTTGGAACCCAGTCAGCTGCGGGAAAACTGGAACTCCTGTCACCCTCTCACCGAAGTAGGACTCTCCCACTTACTGTCACAGTGGCGCTTCAGAACCCAGATCCTGGGACAAGCATCCGGTCCTTCTCCTAACATGTTCATTCTTTCCACACTGGAAGCTGCTGTCTGTTGGGCTCTGAGCACATTTGATCCATAAATATCTAGAAAGCAGTTCCATGGCTGCCTTTCCAACTTTGTATATGTAGAAGACACATAAAGGTAGCCCAGCCCAGTAAGCAAACTGACCTGGCCTGAACGGAGGCTTCCTGACAGAATCAAAGACCTGACCCCAGCTGCAGTTCTCAGCGGTAACCCTGGTGTTGTCAGTGTTTAGTGAGCCTGGAAGAATGGCAAGTCATTAAAAAATACAGATTCCTGGACACTCTTACCCTGTATTCTGATTTCGCACTTCCGGAGGTAATATTATGGCTTTGTATGTAAGATGCATCAGTCACGGTGGCAGTCTGTGGACCCCAGTTTGAGGATCATGACCTTAAGCAAGTGAGAAAATGAGAAGCTTCCAGATACTGGCAGTCTCCATCTATATGATCTTCTGCAACCTAATTAGTTTCATTTAATCTAATTAAACACATAATCTAAAGTCATTAAGCTTCTTTGTATGCTTTAATTTTTGTGCCTTCATAGTTTTTCAATAAAGAAACGTATAAATCAGATAACCTTCTTTATCAGATTGCTTCTTTCTTTCTTTCTTTCTTTTTTTTTTTAACTTGGAGAAAATGATTGCTGCGCTCATAGATTTGAGAAGGCTTTAGGGACTGTGCCTATGCTGCAGTGTTTTCTGCAATGTCCCAAATCTCAGTGACGGGAAGGATGTCTTGTTTGGACACCTTTCTGGGCCTCTCCACTTTCCTCGCCAGTTCTGGGCATGCAAATAGTCAGGAAGTGGCTATTAAGCAAAATGCAGAGTGCTTTTGGGGACAGTATCTCTTTTAAATGTTACAAAGTTTTCTCTCTGTTGGCTCTGCATTTAGGACAACTTTACATGGCAGCAGCTGTCTCAGCTTCTCCCTCCCTAGGAAGGCGGCCATAGGATACAGGTGAAAGCAGAATTATCCCAAGGCCAAATTACATTGTTGTTGGGGTTTCTTGCATGAAGAGCTTTTGTTTTCCTCTTCAAACTTCCTTGAATGCTTCCCAGATCCTTCAGCGGTGTCTCTCTGCTCCACCAGCTCCCTGAAGCAGGCATCAAGCAGTTTGCCAGGGCAGCCTATTATCAGAGCAAAGCAAACACCTTCTGCCTCTAGCCTGGTTGTTTCAGTGCATTGCAGAAGTTTATGAGATTGATCGGGCTTCAGAGAGATGTATTTGGCTGCCTTAGCTCACCTACTTAGCTTGTACTGTGTAAATCAGATGGCTTGTTTTCTCCCAAGAGACTTTGAGGTGGTTAATTGTCTACCATCCTGAGGTCCTGGGGAGGGGAGAGTTGGGGGTACTTTTCTCCATGCTATGAAAGATGATGTGATATTGTGACTTACAAGACAAATATTTTGGTCACCTGACAAACCAAAATATATATTCCTCACAGTCCTTGGTTTTTATCTATAGTTCCTGGCTCAGAGCTCCCTGCAGAGTCTTAGAATTTCCAGAAGTGTTATGGGTGAGAAAGGTGACTTTTGCTGTATTAATGCAGATAACTTTTGGTATCTGAGATGAGGGCTGGTTGTCAGGGAAGTCAACAGGTATAGAGAGAATGAGACTTCAAGTCCTATCACTCCAGGGGGAGAGAGGGCCTCGATATTAAGTTCAGTCGCCAATGGCCAGTGAGCTAATCAAGCCATCTTTGTAATGAAGCCTCCATAAAAGCTCCAATTCTGAGTTTCCTGGTTGGTGACTCTGGGAAGATTTGGGAAAGGGCATAGAAATTCTGTGCCTTACCCTAATCATCTCTTCCACCTGGCTGTCGATTTGTATCTTTTGCAACAAGTTGGTGATCTAGCCAGTGAATAGGCTTCCTGGGTTCTGTGAGCCTCTCTAGCAAAATAAGTGAATCTGAAGTGGTATCCTGAGGATGTTATAGTCAGTTGGTCAAAAGGATGAATAATAATCTGGGTTTCAGGAAGCCTGAGGTGCCTAAAGCATGAGGAAGGGGATCTTGGGATCTCTGACCTTCTGACTAACCAGTTAGTCAGAAGCATGGTCTTGCCCAGCATCAGCATTGAGCTGATTTCTCTGTTACCTTATTGGGAAATTGTTACCCTCACTGGAAATTGATCCACATGGCCACCACAACAGATGCCATGCAGTGCAGCGCCCTGCTCTGAAGACAAGAGCATAGCCGAGGTTCCCACCACCCATTGGGGCAAACCAGGAGCCCTTTTCCTTGTGGAACAGATGCTGGAGGAATGCCCACTTCTCACAAATGAGTAGGTGCTTGGGGTGACTGCAGAACAGGTCTACATCACAGAGATGTCCTCCTCAAGAATCCCTTTCTCTCCTCGCTCCCCCCTCTCCTTGGAGAGAAATGAAGAGTTTGCATTTACTGTCTTCATCCCTGACTGTGTGAGCGGATCTTCAGTCTGTCAGGCTCTCTTTGTCATTCCTCTGGGTGCCACTTTCATACGTAGTCCCTGACAGAGTGGGGTTGGCACCTGTTCAGTGTGTTCTTTCTAAAAGAGAAATACAGCAACAATGCTTGAAAGAATCCATTGACCATAGACAGTGCCTGCCTAACCTTTGACTTTTTTGAGTTGGACAATGCTTTCTACTTCCATTTAGGAATCAGCCTCCCACTTTCTCATTCATAGAACAAATAGAGTTTGCCTGTTCTGGCAGGGAGGTGGGGTTTCATCTGGGAATCTCACCAGTCCTTCAATATTGATTTCTCAGGTGTCCTGAACAGAGTCAACAAGATAAGAAACTTAAGGAAGAATTGGGGGTAAAGAGAATAGATGACCCAAAAGGAACTAAAATGCTGAAATTGGAAAAATTGCAAAAAGGAAAACTAGAGGTAAGAAAAGACACCCAAGTCAGGGATGTGTGCTGAGCAAAGAATTTCAAATTGAATTTTACTCCTTTCACTCAGAGTATAGGAGATCTATTGTACAGGCAGTCCTTGCTCTGATTGGTTCTAATATGCACGAATTTCAGTTCATCCAGGTTAGTGAAATAGCACCTGTCTCAACAACATGCTTCAACATGCTTCAGTTACCACAGTAATGTATTAACTGTGAGCAGTTTTTTCTAGAAGCTCTTCACAACAAACTAGTAAGTAAAACACAGAGACGCAACATAACCAGTGACCCACCAAGTCACGTCTTTCAAAGCTTGTGGGTGACTGGTCACTATACATGTGTCATTAAGTCTTTAGCGAAGGGGTAGCCACATTACCTCCTTGTCTCCCAGTCATAAATCCACATGCTGTGTTAAGAAATAGATCATTGAAAGAGGAAACTATACAACAAAGATGAACTGCAGCAAAGAAGCAAAAAACACAAATACTGGAAAGATTAGAAGACTTGAAAAGGAGAATAGCAAATTTTTAAAAGAGAAATAGACTTTCATGATCTATGGTATAAAGTATATGGGGAAAAAATCTGAGGGATATCAAGAACAGGGAAGTGACACGAGTCAAAAACTTGACATTAAAGGAAGTCTCAGAGGTATTTCATAACATTGTAAGTACAAGAAGTGAACTCTTGGAAGCTGATCAAAACTTAGGAAGGAGCAAGACATTCTGCCAAGGCATAGAAAAGATGCTCACTCAGTGTCTAAGTTATGTGACAGGAAGACAGTCATTGTCAAACTCCTGCTCATAAGATGTTCACAAAGAAATGAAACACCTTGTCAAGTTTTAAATTACAGTGTGCTAAATAGTATATCTATAACCAACAGCAAAAGAGCTTGTAATGTTTGCACAAAATTTTTGAAAGGATTGCTAAACAATCATCCTTTCCCCATTCATTATTAAGATCTTTGTGGGTTTTCCCAGCCCAGTTAACCCTGCAAAGAGGGACTGACCTTATGTGGTTGGAGCATAAGTTATGTGGGCACAGGTCAGGGGGGGTTAGTCACACTTCTAATGGTTTGTAAATAAGTAATATGATCTCATTTGTTGCAAAAAACAAAGTCTCCGTGTGTGTATGAGAGAGACAGAAATTCAGAGGTTGGCAATTGCCTTACATTGAATCCTGGACAAAATTACCCTTAATTTTCTCTCTAAAATTTTCTGCTCATTCCCCAGATGCAGGTGAAAGTAGGGTCCAGTTGGGGTGGGAGCTGATGTCCGCTGGGTCCCTCCTTTGTTTCTGGACTCCATCTTTCTTAAGTGCTGCTGCAGCCACTGTTTATGGACACAAACTCACCCTCTTCTTCATTTTCACAGCATAAGAACCATTCATACCAGACTCTTGAATTCAACAAACTTTATTGTGGGTTTGGGGCATTGTGATGAAGCCACAAAGCAGAGTGTACAGCCGCCACCATTCTGCTCCCTGATCCCCTGCCCCATCCGCTCTGGTAGACCTTTCCCCACAGACTCAGTTGTGTGGGCTGGAGTGGGGATCTCCCTACTTACCTGCTTCAAGTGTTTAAGTCTCTTTTTTAAGAAAGTCAATTATTCTCTTAAAAACAATTCTGATAACAGCTGGTTAATAAAGTTATATCTAACTGACACACACAGATAAAGAGACTACATAAGGAAGAATTACATGCGTGAAAATATAAACCTTGGTGGCTATCTCTGGGAGGTAAGGATTACAGATGACTAGAAACTACAATTTGCTTTTGCTTTTCCATAATAAATGTATTTTTAAAAGCATGCGCAATGTACCTGTATTAAATTTTAATAAGAAAAAGATTACAACAGGCTAGGAGCAAACTCTGATAAAGGCAGGGTGGGGAGGGCCTCTCAGTGGGGAAGCATGTGTTTGGCAGGGGGTAGAGCAATCCACAGGCAAACTGGGGTGTGACAGTGAGGAGGGACCGGGCCCTGGAAGGGGTGGGGGAGCTGATGGAACAGAAACAGGAAAGGGAATTGTCCCACCACTTTAAGGTCACATCACTTGGCTCCATTGTCTTCCTGCATTAGGAGGCTGAGTAACAATTACGATGATAATTCTACCAATTTTAGGTTCTTCTGCACTTTGTCATTTCATTATCCTCTAGCGCATTGTGCTTGCTCCTCACATCCTGTTACTAAGCAGGAGGGAACGGGAGGATGCAGCCCTCACGTTCGCTGTATTGTGCGCTTGATTCTCACACAGCGCGGGCTCTGAGTTGCCAGGGTACCTCAAAACCAGAACTGCAGGGCTCCAGCCCTCTGCACGGCCCAGTTCACATTGTAGAAGCTTAAAGCGGGAGCAGTCAGCTGGGGCCAGAAAGAGGGCTGTGTGCTCTCAGGCACGCAGTTCTCCTGCCATCCTCCAGTTTGCCACCCCGCCCCATGAGCTGGCTTTTATTTCCCCTGCATCTGAATCCAGAAGTTCTGGAGGCTTAACAGGGCAGGCTGGGCTCCAGTGTTGGGTCTTAGAAAGGCAGAGGTTTGTGGAGGGAGTGGGCACAGCAGCTGCCTATTGTGATGTTGGAGGACAGATATGTGGGTCCAGCTGTGCCTCTTCAGCTACGTGAGCACTCAGGGGCAGAGGACAGAGTGGACATTGAGTCCAGGCGACACTGGTTTCCTACCTGGAGACCTCCACGCTCACAGCCATTTTATTTTTGTTTCACTTCAGTCCTTTCCGCCCAAAACAATGGACCCAACAGATAACAAGCCCTTCCTTTGCTGGAATCCTACTTTCTTTCCCTTCCCATTTCTTTGAAGAAAGATCCATACTTACTGATTACTCCTGGTCTCCCTCAAGCTCCTCACTGCTCCCATTGAAGTCGGCGCTCACATCCTGTTTCCTAGCCTTCCTCCTGCTGTGTCCGGCAGGTGCTCACATTACTTTGTCTTCTCTCCTCAAAGCTGCTTCTTTTTCAGCTCTTCCTTTCTCCTGATCAATGGCTTTATCAACTGGAGCTGGGTAAACTTGGGCGAGAGCCTCCCTCCTTCTTGGCAGATCTTAGAGATAACTATGGAAGTCATGTTCTTTTTGCCACTCAGTATAGCTTCCTTGGCTAACTCTAGTCTCTTGGACGCCGTAGAGGTGTGTTCTCCAAGGAGAATTTGTATATCCTTCTCCAGGGATCTGAGGAAAGTACCAGTCTGGGATCACTGTCAGTTTTATTTGCCTTGGGAGTTTTAAAGCCATCTAAACAGTGGAAATTTAGACTCCAAATCTATGTGAGTGTTACTAGTAGCTAGGAATTTTCAGGATGTGTCTTTCTGTCTATCCATCTGTCTGTCTATCTATATTTTCTGCTTATCTCAGAAGCAAGATAAAGGGAGAGAGTTACCACCCCTACATCCCTTTGCAGGATGGGTCTTTCCCAGTTCACTTCTGAGAGCTGCTGCCCTTTGGAAATTCTGGCTTTTCACGAGGGTCTCTAAGCAGATCTTCCACCCTGGTCTGACTGCATCTGCTTTCCCTCCACATGTGACATCCTGACCCAGCTCTCAGTTGCCAGGGATTGCAAACCTGGATTCTCATTCTCCAGGTGTATGCTTGTTGCCATACCCTCAAGCCATGCCTCCAGAAGAACATTTTAAATATTTCTCCATCATCTTTAGGAGGTTGATCCTAAAAGGTATTTTAGGGGAAAAATGGAAGTTTTCAATGCAGCCTGTGTAGGCTCAGTTCTAGGCCTGAGGATGAATTCTAGACCTAGGGATCAGTAAGCAAGAAAAACAGCAATTTCTGCTCTCAGGGCACTTGCATACTCATGGCGAGGGTGGGGAGGGCAGTAGGGTGGAGACAGCAAAAAGTTAAAGCACTGAATAAGGAAAAACATAATAATAGTGATTCATGCTCGAGAGACATGCAGCAGGTATAGGGGATAGAAGGATGTGACGACTCCGGCATGGGCACCCATTTCAAAGGGCTTGGTTATAGGAGACCTGGCTGAGCTGTCACCTGAGCAGGCATGTAGGTGATGAGGGCCACATAGTGGACAGTAGTGAAGGCTACTCTGGGCAGAGGACATATACCATCTACTGCTTAAAAACCCTCTTTGTACCCTTGCCTCCAAGATGAAGCTAAAAACCCTCAGCATATGCTAGAGGAGCAAGGGTAGATGGATGGTAGTGGGAGGCTATTGCTAGAAAAAGATGCCTAGAGGTTTTGAAAATAGAGAACAGTTAAATTCCAAGAACTAGGACCCTGGGAGGTGCTCCTGGAGGGCTCGCCCCCCTGCAGCCAGCAATTTACTGCCCAGGCTTCAAATACTTTGTCTCCCGCTTCTACTTTTCATTATTTTTGCCTTGTCATGTCCTTCCACCTCACACACAGATTTTCCTTCCTCATACACAACCTCCTCCACAGTGTTCATCAGAGCCTGGTAGTGTTTGTTTAGAGAAACAAATCTGTGTTGGAAATGGTGTGAAAGAGGACGCAGACCTTCACGCTGATCTGTGACAAATGTGCAGAAGTTTCCAAGGTGTTTCACTCAAAAACAACCTTGCTCTCTGCATGGAACAAGATGGTTTTCCTTAAACATCTCTAAAGAGTGAACTCTATTCTTTGTACTGCCCTTATTATTTCACTCAGTAAGCAGAGCCCCTGCTATCCCCCCCCAACCCCAGCTCTATGAAGGCATGGATAAAAACAGTTTCTGCTATCGGTTCCAAGGTTCAGGAGCAGCCCAATGACCAGGTTGTATCTCTGAGGACAACCGTGGGCCCCGGAAAGGGAGAATACTAGGCTCAGGTATACCCCCATTATATAATGTCCACTGCATCTGTGAAGACACCCTTTGTTCATTGGGTGCTGCTTTGACATTGGAAAGAAATAGCATCTTAGCTCCAGGGACGCTTTAGGAAGACAGTCAGGAAGCATTTCCCCACTAACCTTCCTAGAAGCTTCTTGAACGAAAAGAAGAAATCAGTTAAATAACTCTCCCTCTCTAAGGTACTGAGGGTTGTGTTTCAATGGGCAATGATGGCATTCAGACCCCCTCCACCATCCACATCCACACAACCTAAGCCAGTGACTCCATCCCAACCTGGGGCCTGGGACCTCCTATGCTGACCTACCTCATGGCTAAAAGTTATTTGTAGAACTTTTAAGAATTTCATGGGAATTGTTCATTTTCCTTGCTCCATCCATGTTTTGCTGTAACCAATGTTCTACTAAACATGAGGCTGATGTTCTGAGAGGTGTGGGTGGTCAGAAGTCCTGGGTCCAGTTCTGGGTATGGCATGATGGTCAGAGTGATACAGGGTAGTGATGCAGTTGAAAACTGAATAGGTGCCAAAATGAAGGAAAGAGAAAATGAAGGAAGGAGATGAGCATGGTGGACTGAGAGAACAGGCCCATGTGGCCTGGTCAGAAAGAGAGAGTTAGTGGTAGCAAGGAACCATGGTGGCTGGCAGAAGAGTAGCCAGTGTGGAGAGTGTGGCACCACTGTGAGGTGGTATAGTGAGCTGGTACCTAGAGCTGGCCAGGGATTTGGAAAACTGATTTGTGCATCAGCAATTGTGGAAGAAGTTTGAAGAGCTTGGAGAAGTGGTGCGGCTTAGAACACTGGAGAAAAAGCAAAGAGAAGATACCAGAGAAAGACTGGACTTTGCTGTACCTGCCTCAGTTTTGGAGGGGCAAAGGGCACCATCTTGTTGGACATGTGTGTTTGGGACCTTTGGGACTGAAAATGGTGACTGGGGTAAGAAAACTGGCCACTTGTGACATTAAGAACTTTTTGTTTTCCTGGTTAGGTTTCCTTGTTAATAAAACCCTGTTGTTGAAGTGCATTTGAGTGGCAACTGCTATGCACAGGTGAGGGAACCTGGGAAGCAGAAACCATATTTTAAATGTTTTTTTTTTCCTGTGGCTTGTTGGTTGGCAGCTTCTGCCCCTTTCAACCTGATATCAAGAGGACCTTGTCCCCAGTATCCATTCACATGTCTGGAGGTCAGTTTAGTCATCTATAAAATGGGGAGAACTTGCAATTTCATCTCCCTGACAGACCCCAGCTGGCACATCTGGACCCTGCCACCCACCCATTTTGCAGCATCTGGTTGCAGTTTATTACTCTTTTCAGAACCAAATATCATTTGTTTGAGGCCAGTGGATGATAGCTTTAGTTACTTTGACATGGTGATTGGGAAAAGTTAATATCCTCTTTCTATTTTCAACACGTCTCAGGCGCTGACACCTCCTGCCTAAGCATCTGTGGAACACAGCCCCAGGTTCCACTTTGGGCTTGAGTACTGACGTGTCTGGGATTAAACTATGGACACAGCCCGGGCCTAATCCCACTCTTCAAAAAGTTTCCAGTAAATTACTCATGCTTCACCAGCATCTTGCCCCGGGGAAGCAGGAATGAGAATCAAGTATTTGTCTTTGGAGGCACAGAGTGGAAAAGGCTTGTAAAGGTTTGAGTGGGGCTTGTCTTGGAGCCAAGGGTAGGCACGAGCAACCATCCGGCTCCTTGTCTATGCAACTTTCACTTAGCATGGGAAGGAAAGTCACAACTTGACAGAATGAGATCATGGATTTGCTTGCAAATTATTAGGCGCTATATAAACATTAAATGCCAATAGCAGCAGCCTTTTATGCACAAAATGAGGTGTCTGCATTGCTCTCTTGATAAACTATAAAATACCTCCTTCCAGCATCTACTTAGGTTTGTGTTCTGTTCTGTTCATATTCCCATGCAAATTAGTCTCTTCTTTTTCAAGGGAGTCGGCTTAACTGCAAGCATTAAATATAATTAAGTAGACATACATTAATATCATGCTGGCAGATAAGCAAGAAAGCCAGCCATCTGGTTGGACGTGCTTCTGCACTGAGGACATAGGACACTTTATGGCCAAAGTAGCACTGTGGTGGGCAACAGCTTCGAGAGCTCTAAAAGCTCATCTGCCTCCTGAGCATCTGGTGCCGAGACTTCCTTGGCCTGGGGCTTTAGCCTGTTGGAGATATTTAGTTAAAATAAGTGTTCTGTGTTTCTGATCAGAAGATGCGAATAAATGGGACGATTTGGCCTTCTCACTTGGCCGCTACCAGCTTCTTGTAAATGGCTGTTGCCAGGTGTCACCCTAGCAGGACAGAGTCATTAATCACAGCCAATGAAGCTGCAGGTAATTAACCACATCATTTTGAGCTGTTTGAGTGAAATTCCAGAGAAGGTACATCGTGAAACTGGGGATCATGAGGAATTACTGGCAAAAGGAGGCTGTGTGTGAACACTGTCTCTCACTAATGCTTGGTCCCTATCCAGAGCTTGTGTGTGCCACTGAGTGTGCCGAGATTCTTGGAGCCTGGAAGCTTGTGGTCTTCGCTGCTGTGGCTGTCGGACCGGGTTATAGTGGGAGCCTAACTACTGGTTATAGTGGGAGTCTGGGAAGGGTGGGCGGTACATCTCTGTAGAGGGCCAGGAGGCTGTGGCCAAGGGACTGGAGGGACTTAGGAGCTATCCTTACCCTGTGCAAGCTGGGTGTTAGAGACAACCGTTCAACAGTGGTCCAGGCCAATCTGGTGCGAGGACACCCTGCAGTGGGTGGCATGTGGCACTGAGACACTCATCAAATTGTATACATTGAGTGGATGTGGCTTATGTCTGTAAATTATACCTAAATGAAGTTTCAATTTGAAGATGTTCCCAGCTATCCTAATGAATGCCATATGGAGTTACGGCATCTATCACAAGTAGACCTGGAACTATATTCAGATCAACAACACCAAGTCACAGACAACCACCCAGTGTAGAATCCTGGCTTCGTGCTACCCATGGTGACTGGCACTGCCCACAATTTCAGTCCACGTACAACAGTCTTTTGAGGTGGTGTCTGATCCTGAGCTCTGCTCCTGCACCCACCTTCTTCCCTGGCATCTGCTGGTGATGCCCGTTTTTGTGGCCAGAACCCTAGCAGTAACAGGTTGAGCTGCCCCAAGAACATGTTCCACAAGATGCAGAGTCCAGGGCTGCTGTGTGTGTCTCATGGAAGCTGACCAGGCCAGGTCCCTGCCGGATCAGTGGGACTCACAGAAACTGGACTCTAGAGAGGAACATGGGAGATGTCAGGAGCCAGGGCACTGCCTCTCGCATGCCTCCACAAGGAGGGTTCAGTGGTGCCCAGGTTTCCATCTCTGAGCTCACAGTGACCTCAGCAAGAGTGGTCTAGGAAGCTGTGAAAGCTGGTAACGTGCCTGCTCCTGGGAATCCTGAGTTGTAGGATACTCTCTGACCCGTTTCAAATGAAATGACATATGCAAAGTACCTGGCACCCAGACACCCATCAGAGTTGTGTAGAGAAAAAGAAAAGATGCAGATCAAGAAGCTTGCACCTGAGGTTCCGATGCAGCAAACAGGAGAACTCAAAGTTATTCTCCAAGAGGCCTGCTTGCAAGAATTATTTTTAGTGAAAGTGGCTCTGTCTTGAAAGCAAAAATGGTTCTAACTGTCTGATGAAAGGATTGCTCCATTAGTTCAAAGAAAAATAATTTTCCTGTCATCAGCTCTAATAGGAATATTGTCAAGGCTCCTTTTAAGTGACTGAATGACATAATGGACAGTGTCTTCAAAGTGATGTCACCGAGGACTTGGACACGGTCATACGTTCCCTTCTCATAGAAATCCTGATGAGAGGGTAAACTCCACGGGCAGCTCTTCTTTCTTTAGAAGGATGCAAGTGCAACTGGAGAGATGACACCGGGATGTGCTTTCCATACATCACATGTTCAGGCCCCCTCCAGCATGGAGGGCCCACCTTCCCACCTCTTCTACTGGAGTTTTTTTTCCCCTTAAACTGGGTCTGTCTTCCTTCCTTCCTTCCTTCCTTCCTTCCTTCCTTCCTTCCTTCCTTCCTTCCTTCCTTCCTTCCCTTTTTTTTTTTTTGAGGCTAGGTCTCACTATGTTGCCCCAGGAACCACAGACTCTTATTGCTTGGGGTACCCCAAACTCAAGTGATCTCCAGCCTCAGCCTCCCAGAGCTGGGATTACAGGCATGCACCACCATGCCCAGCTATTTTTTGAGACTAGGTTTTGCTATGTTGCCCTCATGGGTCTCGAACCTGAGGACTCAAGCCATTTCCAGTCTCAGTCTCCTGTCCTAGGCTGGGATTAAAGCCATGCCCCATGCAGCCCGCTGCAAACTGAGTTTTTCTTAGGAGCAAAGTCAATTTCTATCTCCTGAGAAGCTGACTTCCAGGGAGAACACCTGGACAGCCTGCAGCTCATCCCTCTCTTGAGATGCTGTTCTCCTTGGGAGTCTGGCTGCTGCTGCTCAGACGTGGTAAATGAAGAAGGGCACTCAAATGGGCTGCTTAGTCCTGAGTCTCGGAGTGGATCACAGCTACCCTTCATGAAGACTCCTTAGCTCAGTGGCTCCTTTCATGCAGAGGTCAACTGGGTGACTCCCTGGCCCCTACTTGCCCACCTCTCACTGCCCTGTTCCGGCACGATTATCTCAATGAGCTGTCATACAAATGTGAAGCTGGGGTCCCCAACCCAAGGATCCTGATTCAGCTGGCCCCAGGAGATTCAGTCCCAGGAAATTTCAGTGTGCAGCTGGGATTGAGAACAATGCAAAAGATAAAAGTATAACCATCTCCTCTGTCCCCTGTGGGACTGTCCTTAATGCAATAGCAGGACAGAAGGGAAGAAATTTTATGTAGTTAAAATCAATTCTTTTTCTCCTGCAAAAAAGTACTAATCATTGTGTTAGTGGTTGCAAGTTCTTTAAAAGGAAAATATATTATAACATAGGTATAACTGTCTATTCATTCACCACTGCCCGTTCATCCACCCTACCCATATACACTGTGTATGCAAAGCTGTACTAGGGGTGGAGGAAGAACACCGGGTGAAATTTGGGGAGGGTTCTAGACTTCTTGTGTTTCTCCTGGTTCTGACCAGATTGCATTAGGCAAGTCTCTAAATAAAGCTGGGCACAAGATAACTGATACATGAGCATATTAGGCTAAAAGTTATCTCTTATTTGTGTGTGTATTATCTATTTATTTTTTATAATTTATTTATATATATTTCACATCTTTATATTCCTGGGGTTCACCCACCTCTTCCCCTCCCTGGCCGCTCCCACACATCTCCCCCTCCCAGTTATGTATTTTAGTTTGGTTCTTAGCTAGTTTTGACTTTTCCTCCTGGTCTTTTGTTTGTTTTTCCTATGTCCCATATATTAGTGAGACCATTTGGATTCTGTCTTTTTCTTTCTGACTTTTTTCTGCTAATATGATTTCTTCTAGGTACATCCATGTTATCTCAAATTCATCATCTATATTTCTAAAGGTTTATAGATTTAAAAGACATGGACTCTGCCATCAAAAGTTTGTGATGTGACTGCAAATACAAGGCACAGAACACATCAAAAAAAGAACTTAAGAACCACAAATACCTCACTGGAGTATTCAAGGCAGAGTCCCTGCTGGCCTGAAAGGATCTCTGCCTGGAACTGCTTTCCTCTGAGTTTTAGGGGTGCTTTCACACAAGGAGGGGCTTGGGCCTGTAGAGCTGGCACAGTACAGGTGTGATGAGTTGATTTTGAAGGATGATAATGTTTGTGCTGTCGATATTGGGTTAAAATAGGGCAGAAGCCTCCAACCAACAAGCCAAAGAAAAAAAGCAGCACTTCTAAATTGCGCCTTCTGCCACCCACATTCTTTTAGGTTTCTTACCACCCACGTGCAGCAGTTGTCAAAGTCACAATGCAATTTAAACAACAGGGTTTTATTAACAAGGAAAATTAATCAGGGAAACAGAAACTCAAACAAATAAGTCCTTAATGCCACAAGTGACCAATTTTTTATTCCAGTCATCTTTTTAGTCCCAAAGTTCCCAAAGACACATGTCCAAGATGGTGCCCCTTTGCCCTTCCAAACCTGAGTCAGGCACTCTGCAAAGTCCAGCCTATCTTTTCTGTCTTCTGTCTCCGGTATCTCGAGCTGTGGCTTCTCCAAGACTATTCAAACTTTTTTCATCAAATGCTGATGCAAAATCAACTTTCCAAATCCCTGGCTATCTCCAAGTACCAGCTTTCCATGCCACCTTGATGTAGTACCATGTTCTTCACACCAGCTTCTCTTCTTCTGGCCTCTCCCCCACCATGGCTCCTTGCTACCACCAGCTCACTCTTCCAGGGGACTTTCATCCAGCCTGGCCATGTGGGCCTATTCTATTACTCATCATTCTCATGATTCTCCCTCACCTATCTCTTGGCTATCTTTTTATGTGCCCTTTTCGCATTTCTCATTTTTTCTCACAGGTCTTTCAGACCTCACTCCCCAGGGCAGCATGGCACCCAATACAATTTTCAACTGTGTCACTACCAGAGGCCCTGGCTGTTGATGCAGCCAAGTTACCCTGTATTACTGTTAATAAAAAGTACCCAAACTCTGGAAATAAGGCCAAGAGGATAATCATGTGTGCTTCAGAGTTGTTAGGCAGGCCTGCCAAAGGATTACCTATATTTCTAGAAAGATGACCCTTTGTCTTACTTTACCATTTATTATTAATTAATGGCTCAGGTTCTGTGAGGTTCTGGCTGCATTGTAGATATTTGTGCACAGAGATGCCACTGATTCCTGTCCAGTGAAAGGAGAACCAGACATTTATTGCCCTGTAGGACATTAACCAGATTTGTCTCAAACATTAAAATTCTATTTTGGTTTGTCTTTCCCAATGGATGATATAAACCCCAGTGCTTCAAATGCCATTTGAACCTGAATTATCGACTTTTTGACTCCCCTCTTAATTGAAGAGTTAAATAAAGTCTTGAGGACAGGTTCATTCTATTTTGAGAACATTGTCTTAATGTCCATCAAAATTTCTCAGTAGTAGCTGATCCAGTCCTTGTGCTCTCCCAGACCCCCCTAAGGTGAGAATGCAGAGGCCCTGACTGGGGTGGGAGGGCAGGTCGCCTGTCTGAGCTGGGCCTGCAGCAGGCTCAGAACCAGTGGTCTCACTGCTAAACCAGCACCTCCCTCCTGTGCTCCCCGCTCTAGAACTTGCAAATGCTCACATGTTCATGTGTGTCCCTTGGAGAGATTCAGCGTATCCGTCTTTGAGTAACAGGGCTTTCCCTGAAAATCAAGCTGGGATAGGGAGCTGGCGGGGCCCAGGCTTAGCAGGCTGATTGAGATTAGCTGAGTTATTCCCTTGTTCCCCAAGCAGGTACCTCACCCTCAAGACACTTAGAGCTTGTAATTAGGAGGCAGGGGTCCGAGATACACACATTTCTCCTCTTCCTATCTCCTGAGTGCATGGAAGGCACATTCCTAAAGGGGCTGGAGTGACCATTTTGAATTGTGTTAGCTTTGTTCTTACTGTAGTCTCACCCAGGAATTCCAAAGTCCAATGCAGTAACCCAGTGCCCCCCCCCATAACTTACCCATTGATTTTGCACAAAGAACAAAAGCCATAGTTGAGCGGTGGGGGTAGAACTTGACACAGGCAATTTGGTATCATGAAGCAAAGGCTCTGCCATGTTCAGATGCTTGACTCTGTGATTCTGGTCATAAGAAGCAATGCCAAGGAAATGATGAGACGCGGACCACTCTCCTGCCTGCCTGTGACTGTGTAGGTGTTTCTTTTCACAGATCGTTTCCCCTTACAAAGCAGCAGCAACAGCAGCAGCAGGTGCCTCTCATTTTCCTTTTCCTAATGCAGTTGTCCTTTCCAAAATGTAAAAGGAGGAGGAGGAGGAGGGAGGGGAGGAGGAAAAGGAGAGGGGAG
>PVHY01004761.1:82802-90471 GCA_004024945.1 Uropsilus gracilis | reverse complement strand
AAAAAAAAAAAAAAAAAAGAAAAGAAAAACTTTTCCTGGTGGATTTGAAAAGAAGGAGGCCACCCTGTGCGGCTCCCCCAGGTGGCTCCATGAGACACAAGGCAGACCCACCCGCGCTCCCACTTGGCTAGCAGGGACCAAACAGGCCCGCGTTGTCTTCTGTCCCTGTGTCAAATGCTTCTTCAGGGTGATCCGAGAGGAAGGTCTGCGGAGTCACGTTCCCATCCTCAGTAAATAAGATAAGGGACAGGAATTGTAAACACAGCTCCTAGCAGGCCACCGCACTCACTGTGGGAAGCAGGCTCCTCTGGCTCTTGGAAGGGGGAGGTCAGGGGAGAGGGGAGGCTGGTGGGGGGGGCTGAGGGGGTTGGTTAGGAAGGAGGGGAGGCTGGGCAGGAAAAGGGGAGGCTGAGCAGGGAAAGGGGAGGCTGGGCCAGGGAGGGGGGAGGTGGTTGGGATGAGAGCTAGGGAGGTTTAGTTGAATGTTTCAAAGTGTGCAGGACTTGAAGCAACTCCACAAAGTCAAAAAGGGCACTGGAATTGTGAGTTTCTTTTGCCCCCAATGCTTACTTGTCCCCAAGGCAAAATGTGACTAAAAGGCAAACAGATTGGGATGGACGCTAATGCTGTCTCAAAGACCTGGGACAGGCAGCATTTGGCTGAAGCTGAGGGAGGGTCCACCATGTGCCCCTGAGCAGGTTCTGGTGTCAGCAAGCTGGCTTGTGACCTTGACCTTGTGGCCTGGATGATGAGTTTTCACTTGTCTAGGAGAACAGAGTTTTCACAGTCACAGCCTCAACGCTTGGCCTCAGGTCAGGAGAATGCGAATGATTTGTCTGGAACATCCACACAGATGCCAAAAATCTCCAACTCTCCCCCTCCCCCGACACACACACACACACACACACACACACACACACACACACAAAGCAGGCCCATCCAGGCTCCTCTAGGCAGGTGGTGAATTTCAGAGCGATTCCGTTAAGGGAGGGGGTGGGATTACTGTGTCACTTATGTGAGTGGTCAGGCTGCAGAGCAGAGTCCTGTCAATAGTTCATGGCTTAGAAATGACAAGAAGGCCGCAGCACGCGGCAGCTGCACAGTGAAAGCCCTCCCCTTACACTTAGCTTACACCCCCCCTACACTTAGCTTACATTCTATTTGCACTTAGCTTGCCCCCCACACAAGAGCTGCTTCCATGGTGAACCAAAAGGGTGGGAAACACAACACATTTGCACACAAATATGCCCTCATCTTTGTAAAATGACTTTCATTTCTCCTTTTTCCATGCAGCATATTTCCCATATCGCTGAAAACATAAAACACCCTTGAACAGATGCTCTAAAGGCCCTTTCCTGAGTCAGAGCCCTGGGAGAAGGAGGCCAACCCTTGCTGGTGGTCTTGCTGCTTATCTGTGACCCACTCTGCTCCCCTTGGCGACCAGCCCTGTCCCTGTGATCACAAGAACACAATGCAGACAGTGGCCTGTGTCTGCATCCGGCGGGGGATGGGGTGGATTGGGTTGGGAGGGTTGTTCTGCATTGCCAGCGAAGGTAAACAATTCCAAAGAAAATAGTCCAGAAGAAATAGAAGCTCTACTGAAAACAGATGAAATTTAAGAAAAATTTGGAAACTAACTCCTTTCATTATTCAAAGACATCCGTCACTGGTGAGAGAGCTCTTGGTACTCTGTGATTTACAGTTCGCTCCCTTAGCTTACTTCGGCCAGAATCAATTTTCCTTTGTCTTGTTAAAACATGTGTGTGCAAGCAGACTGGGGGGGGGGGGGAAGCAGTGTGTAAGCTGGACTATTTGGATGCACACAGATGCAAAACTTTTACCTCCATAGGAAGAGAAATAAAACATTGAGAAACTAGGTCTTTGAATTAAGGTGGTAGATTCCTTTCCTCCATAAACAGTGTAGTTTGTAAACTAATATCCAACCTCAACACTAACCACATTTTCCAGAACAGTTTGGAGGCCACAGACGCTCTGTTTTCCTAGGTTCTTCTCTGCAGTACTCTCCCTTCTGCCCAAACTGTCTCAGTTTTCCTCCCGTCCTTCCTCAGCTTTCTCCCAAGGCTTACATGTCTTTCTTTACACAAAAACAGCAATTATAACAGTAGATACAGACAATGGGAATAATCCAAATCACTGCACAGTCAATCCATATTTCTTCCCTAGTTGAAAACCTAAAATTCACCAGCAGCGATGTTTATTAACTAGAAATACCACCATTTCCACCACCACCAAGCACATATCAGATAGAACCACATGGCCTATATCGCATATAATTTTATCGCATATAATTTACCCTTACATGGAGAACCTGCTAGGCGCCTGGCACCATTAGAGGTAGCAGGTACGTGCTGGACATGAAGAATCTTTCATTCTCTTATCTCCTTGTTTAATTTGTTCCTATAAAGCCTCAGAAGCATACATGGAATGTGTGTCCTGCTCCAGAAAGGCTAAAGCCTTTGATTCTACTGTGAGAAAGGCGATATCTGTGAACAGGAGTAGAAGGTGGAATATGTGGCCCTTCCCTTGAGGCCCGTTAGGTAAAACTGATGAGTGTATCATCCTATGCTAGCATGATGTGGGGCACAAGGGAGTTCTCTGCACCAGTATATAGTAGAGGGTGATAGCAAGGCCGAGACTGAGAAGACTAAAGGAATAAGCAAGAGGTGAGAATATAGTCAACAGTGAAAGAGGAAAAAGCAGATTCTTAGAGCTGCTCAGGGGAGGGGGAGTGGCCCTTGAAGCACGAATGGAGGCATGGACATCTGTTTGGAAAGAGGTTCTGTGTCTGTGTCTGCATTCAGAGTCAGGGAAGACGCTGAGTACTTCCTTGTGTTGGAAGCCAAGCATCTGGGGAAGGGAGGGAATAGTAGGTTACGAATGATGGACAAGGTTGGGAATATCCACTGGGAGAAACAAGAGCTGAGTGAAGAGGAGTGAAGGATTCCCTGCATAGGTTTGCCATCTGGGTAGGAAAAAGGCAATGCTGAGACTCACCCTTCATATGGCTTGATTCAAAATATAATTGTCATTTCACAGTTTGTTGTGTTCCAGTAACTTCAGTAAGTGCTGGGAATATGAAATATATCAAATTTCTTATCTTTGTAGAGTTTTACTTCTAGTAAAGGAAAAGAAAAAAAAGGACTCCAAAATTTCTGGTGAGCTGGGAAGGCAAGAGATAGCCAGCTCCTTTCATGAGGGAAAGGTTAAGAGGAGGCAGATTTTAATATGATTCAGCTTGGAATTCAAAGATGTCTACTTATGTTAAAAGAGCTAATCATGTGACTGGCTAGGAGATGATGTTGGGCCATGGCTATGCAGATAAAGAGGAAAGTACTTAAACACTGACTTTGGATACCACACAAAGTGACCCCTCATACTCTGCTATATTTTCAGTTCCTTTGACCACTTTAAAGATGCAAATATGTCAAATTTCAGCTTTTTATGTGCTGATCTTCCTGGATAAATACCCTTCTTTACACACTACCTGGCTGCATCTCCTTATTCTTCACATCCTACTTAAACATAGACACAATCTCCGAGATAAATTTCTCAGAAAAGTCCACTTAGACTCACTGGCAGGGGAGCTCTTTCTGAATGTGCACAGTATCACCTGATGCTTCTCAACAGTGCAGTTATCCATCCACTACCTTTCTTCCTTCATTTATTGCAAGTCCAGTGAACATGTTTTCCATGCTTACTACTCCACCCTTTCTGGTCTCTCAAGGTGCTCCATTCAACAAACTGAACTCCCCAACTCAAAGGTCCTTGCACTTTCACTGAGAAAATGACCAGATGAGGTGATAATCCCTTCTCATCATTCGAGGGAAGAGAAGAGGAGTGACTGGCATCACCGCTCTGGCCTCATCAGAGACTGACAGGACTCCTTTTTACAGAGTGTCCTGGAGAGTCTGCGGATTCCTGCAATGCACATGGCATTTAGAAACGTCTACACCCAGAAGTCCTTTCAAGCAATGTGTTCTGATTAACAAACTGGATAACCGAACAATTAAAGAACAAACTGCATATTCAAAGCATTCTTTTTTCCCCTCTTTAGCACTTAGTATTATTCATCCAATGTGTGTTTTACTTACTACCTTCTGTTTTCCAGCAGGGATAAGCTCATGAAATGGAAATATTGTTCTGTGTTGATCACTGCTCTATCCTGAATGCCCCAGCAGGGTATGATGCATGGTGGACTGCAATAAACATTCCATGAATGAATGAATGAATGAATGAACGAACGAACGAACGAACGAACGAACGAACGAACGAACGAACGAACGAACGAATGAACAAACAAATGATTGCATGAATTTAATGAAGAATTCACTTTCTTGAGCTGGGTTCAACTGGACTTGGGTGAATGAGCTGTAGTTTCATTTTATAATCATTTAAAGCTATTCTAGAAACTTTTTGTGTCTGTGAAAGATATGGGAATTGCTTTGGCTTGCTTTTTCAGTAACAGATAAAAGGCAAACCTTTTTGAGAATTGATTATGAGATTCTAAGTCATATAATATCTGCACCAGAGGTGACAGACACACCTCTGTAATATATCTTGGTTATAAATTATAAGTATAATAAGAAGCATCTGCCCTTCTCATCAACACAGATATAATATGCACATATGAACCAAAAACTAAACTGCTCACAAATCATTTCTCTAAGAAGTTGATTTCTTCTATGGCCCTTCTAGTAATTTCCATATAATTCAAGTCCAGTTTTTTTCTTTTTGAACCCACAGATCATGTTGCTAAACACTAAGTTTGTATTTTCCTGTAAAATCTCTTGTTTCTTTAGAGACAGGCTAAAATTATTTTTAATTTAGTGGAGAAAAGCACTTAGTTATGATCTAAGGCAGACACAGTATAGAACTAATTATGGTCATAAGTGATGCTCTGAGGTTGACTTGCCTTTTTCAGTAACAATTAGACTATCACGAGAGGAATTCCTCTTTGGGGTACCATCCTGGAGTAAGCACCATTCGATCCTCGTCTCCTTTCAACATGGGACAGCAGTGGAGGCAGCCCTCTGAAGGCCAAGAAGACCCTGGAGTTTGGATAGTGTGGCCATTCTTGCAGCAGAGAGAAGCCAAGAGATCTACTCTGTACAAGGCTCACTTCTCTGGGATCCAGATGAAAAATCTAGGCACCTAGAGTTACCCAGCTTTAGCAGAAAATATATAGGCTGGTCAGCTCAGTGGGAATTTCAGATGGACAATGAATACTCTTTATGTAAATATGTCCACCAAACAGCACAGGACTTACTTAGACATCATCATTCTTGTTTGTGTGACATTCTCATTTACTGGTGTACCCTTTATTTAATCTGGTGTCCTAGGCTGCCCGACACCTTCAGAGCACTGAGACAGTGCTTAGTGTGAACAGTGAGCTGCCTGGGTGCCTTGGGGAGCTAACATTGCCTATTTGTTAGAGACCAAGAAGAATGAACCCTGCAAGAGTAAGCAGGCATATGAGTAATTCCCAGCTCTAGGTCTTTGCTTTTGATTCAGTCACTTAGGTGAAGGTAAAAATGAAAACTTGACGGTGCAAATAAGAAAGGTTTTCACAGATGTAATAAGGAACGATGCTAAGCACCATTAAGGAGCATTAAAACGCCATTAAGGACTCAGTGAGCTGATTCTTCGGCAGCCAGCTGCCTCGTCCCCTGCCCACTTCCCTCTCATGCCTGTGTATTAAGGGAAGTGGGGCAAGATTTGAGAGACTCAACTTGTAAGCATTTTTCTGACAGTTTACTTTTAATAACATTGTTTGTACTGTGGAAATGAATAGGAAAAGAAGTCATCAGTGGCAGTTTTAATACTAGTCAGTGCCACCAGAGAGCTGAACTGTGCCAGAAGCTCCACTCTGAATCCTCACCAACTCTGAGTTTCAGTTGTAAACCGGAGCGAAGTAAGAAACTGAACAATCAAATAAGCAGTGGATAATCAAGCCCAACTATTTGCACAGTTAGTCATGTAAAACATTAGCTCTGCTCGGTTGTCTCAGCAGATTTACATCCAAATCTGAGTACAAAGAATCCAGGGATACATAGCTGATTATGGCACTTGTTGAATAAAATTATTTTCTTCAGGGATGTTGAGAATGGGGTATAAAAGCCCTCTCCCCAGTCTTTCTACTACTTGTATATGCTTGGACAAGCCACCTACCATTTCTAGGCTCCCCATTCCTCATCGTTAAGATGAAACTAAGAAGATCTACTCTGCCAGGCTCATGGGGAACTGGTTTAAGGAACAGTCAAGTGGGATCGTGGACTCAAGGGATTTGAAAAACACCACCCGGACTCATTACTGCGACTTGAGTGAAATGTTGACTGAGCAGCAGACTGTATTGGCTGGACCACAAGTTACTAGAGAGGAGGCAGAATCTACTCCTGTAGTTAAGTCTAAGGTTGGAGCAACAGCAGCAAACGAAAGTATCGCTGTGGAAAAAGGTGAAAGAAGGATACTTGTTGGTAGGTGCCCGCCTCTACTGAGGAGTTCTAAAAGTACAAACCAAGTCTAAAGATGCATTTCCTGTTTCCAGGAATGCCCACTCATTTGGAGAGGGAAAAAAAGATAAGTTCTCTGCTAAGTAAAAATGCAAGGGAGTTAGGATGGAATGTCCCATGGCTGGAGGTGACACATGATTTCCCATATTGATCAGGGCAGGATGTGATTGGTGGAGGGAAGCTCTTTTCAGAGCACGTGTTAGGAGAGTTAGGGAAGGTCTTGACAAGTGAAGAGCTGAAGGGGGCTTCAACTCTATGAAGATTGAAAACAGTGAGGAGACTGTATTGGCTGCACCACAAATTCACAGCGGGAAGAAGGCATAAAGAACTTGTGCATAAAATCAACAGCACATAGAAGATAAAGGTCAGTGCATCAAATGAAGGGGAGAAGGTGATTTTGACATGCCAAAGAGAGGCTTCCACAGACATAAGCACCACTGTGTATCATTAAAACAAACAAACAAACAAACAAAAAATGAACCATCTGTATATACATGGATGCAGCATAATATATAGTCTCTATTTTGTACACAGAATAATGGGCACTTTCTCAGATATGACTTAAGAGTTTGTTCCAAGATGATGGTTCACGGGTGATATGGTGGTGGGAGAACCCCGGGGAATAAAACAATGTCAAAAACACATACACATAATAGAGGACCCCCCCCAAAGGCGGACTGGTGTTCTGGAACCCTAACTATCAGCAGCAAAAGCTCCCACAGCTCATGTGCTCATGACCTTTGCAGAAATCCTTCTCCTCACTGCCGTGTTCCCCAGCATGGGTCTATCTCTTGCTCCAATTGGCAGTGTCACTGCACACTATTTTAGTTCCTTCTGCTTCTAGACTGTCTTCAGTGCGGTTTACAGCACAGACAATGGCCACCGTGGTTTCCGCTGTCATCCCCTCCCCACATATGTCTCACCCAGGGAGCAATCTCGGTTTCAACGCTGGAAGATTAGCTGCATTACAGGCTTTTGTTAGTTCACTCCTGCTCGATAATGGTAACTAATGGCCTAAGTGATTTTGATGAATCACTCAAGGGCCTGAATCAATTGCTGTAGCAGGTCCAAGTCTTGGGACAGCAAAACGGCTGGCATGAGTGCTGCTTTGGAAAAAGCTTTGGTTTGGGAGAGTGATG
>PVHY01004761.1:0-77702 GCA_004024945.1 Uropsilus gracilis | reverse complement strand
ACTAATATGAATGAATATATTCATTCCTCTGTTCATTGCAGAACAATTTACAATAACCAAGATATGGAAACAGACAGTGTAAGTGCAAGTGCCTAACAAAAGACTAGTATATAAGGAAGATATAGTAAATGTATATATTGAAATATTACTCAGCTCCAAAAAAAGATGAAGTCCTTCGATTTGTAGTAATATGGGTGGAACTAGGGGGAATTATACTAAATGAAATAAGTCAGATGTGTAAAGACAAATACTGGATTATTTCACCCATATGTAGAATATAAGAATGAAAGCAAAGGAGCAGAAAAATCAGTTTTGAAATCTGACTGCAGAACTGAAGCTATCAAAGGGGAAGGTGGAGGGGAGTAATGGGAATGCAATGGTGGGAGAGGGGTCAATGGAGCATGGTGGAAGATTACGAATGCTTTGGTGGTAGGTGTGATGTGATATAACAGGTATACACATTCGTAGAGGTGCATACACACTTTTATGGAGTTGTGTACCTACACCTCTACAACATATACAATCTTGTAAATTAACATTACTCTAATACATAAAAAGGTTGAAAATGTAAAATGTAAATTAAAAATGCAAGGTGTGGGGAGCCATGAGGCTTGTTTCCAAAAAAGGAGATGCAGTTTTGAGAAGTTTGAACTTCTCATTGCCTCATTTTTAAAAGTAATAGTAATGAAACAGTGGAGTTTAATTGGAAAAACTAGAAAAAAAGCAGTAAAATAAATGTTTATATATTTTAGATTAATTATCCTCTGAACTTTGGAGATTGTCATATTTTATCATTTTTACATAAACTGTTCTGCTTTGCAAAATTTAACTTTTACAAATTTATTTGGGGGATGAGAGTGATTACAGAAAGGCAAGTATATTTTCATGCCTTTTTTAAAGTCACAGGTGCCATTTTGAAAGATGATTTATGATGTGTCTTTTATATTTTACCAACTTAGTCCAAACAGGTGTCAGAAGCTCAGATTAATCCTTACTGCTTTTCATAAACTTTGATTCTTTCAAAATTCATAAATAAATATTGATTTATAAATAATAAATTCATAATAGAAAAATGAGAAAAGCTTTGCTTTATATAATTTTTAAATGATACAAGGAATGGGTTCATTAGGATTAAACTTCTAAAAAGAAGCAATGGTACATCTATTAGAAGCAATAACTGCCTGTCAAGTGCCACCTGTTCACTGAGCTACCCAAGAGATTTTGAAATCCATGGAACTAAGTAGAAGCCACCTCAGTTATAGTTTTATTTACTTACTTTTTTATTTGGAGAAACATATTTAAGGAACAGATCAGAGTAAGGCAAAAGTACAACTATGCATGTTGATCAACAAAGTGCAAAAACCAACTAAACATGGTGTATGCTTATCAATAAAAACAGGGAATATTTTATTTTACCTGGTTCTTCTCTTCATAAAAAAATAATGATGAGAAAGGCACATAAAACTCAGACAAGTTAAGCAGCTGAATTTCTGAAGATCCCTAGTAACCAATCTCAATGCAAGCTTTGTTTCCCATCTTTGGCTCAAAGAGGAAGTACAATGAAGAACAGTAAAAAAGAAGGGAGAGACATAAAATCTCCTGGAAAGCATAGAACAGTATGCCTGGGAGAGAAATTTCCAAGTCTTAAAAGCTGGGCTTCCGGAAGGAATTTCCACTTGTCTGAAAGAGTTGTCAGTGAGCCAGTCTGGTAAATTAGTTCATAGACTAAAGCTAGGAGGTGGGCTGAGGAATGTCAGATCTTTCTCCTTCACTGGAGCCTTCAGCCTTCATCATCCCATCCCTCAGCTTCTTGCAAGTGGTGCACTGCCATCCACTGCATCAGGGCTGGTTAGGAAAGTGGGCAAAGCAAAGGGAGAAGGCTGCTGATCTCCCTGACTCTGATTTCCAGATCAAACCAACGTGCTCTGATACTCAAATACTCAGCTCACCCTAGACCCCAAAGCTGAAGTTTCTGTTATTGTTCTCTAAATTTTCCTTGAGTTATAGGAGAGGTAGATGATTTTGAAAGTCTGCTTGCTTGGCAGCCTGTACCACATCACTGAGGGACAGATGAAAGGGTGGGGGTTGGAAATCCAGGGCCCCTTGGCAAAGGACCATCATGGGTTCCTGTGCTGAGCTGAGTTATCTCCGGTGTCCCAGACAGGGAAAACACCCATGCGCCCTCCAGTCAGCCTTTTTTGGGGACCCTCCTGGCTCAATGAGCAGCACCTTGACTAGGAACTACTTACGTGGAAGATGCCCAGAGTCTTTCCTTAGACTACCTGGAGTCCCAAATGGACATCTTCCAGACAGTCCACTCGGAAGGTCCCTGGTGGCTGTGGTATTATAGTGAACCTTGTGTGCTGCAGAACTAAGCTACAAAGGAGACCCTCCCTCGTGGATGAAGCAGTGGTCAACACAGTCCTGACACAACCATCACACAGAGGACTGTGAAGGCGTTTTACGTGATTTCTGACTTTCTGTACAGAATTGTGTCTTCAGTTCACTTCAGACTAAAGAGTAGGTATGAATTCATCATGAATTCATCATGAAAATCTCAGTGGAGGCAAGCTGGAACTGCTTAATTCTTCACTTGCATCCTCTGGCCAACTTCCAGAAATTGAGTACATTTTAGAGGTGGATGAAAATCACGTCTCAGAACTTTCTAGAAAGACAAGATGTAGTTAAGGATTCCAGTTGCATCACTGCCAACCACTGGTTACAGACCTGGATTAAAATTGTTCGAATCCCCAATCAAGATGTGGTAGCTGTGATAGGCATACTGGTCATCCGGGTGGTGGTGGTGGTGGTGGTGGTGGGGTGGCGGAGCGCATGGGGACTCAGTGAGGAAATCTGGAGGACTGAACAGATTTTCAGGGGAGAAGAACCAGACTTTGTGATACCAGCCACAGCGTTTGCAGGTGAATCTGTGCAGGCTGTGACCTGAGGGGTTGCCCACCTCTATGGACTGTGGCAGTCCTCCTTGGTGAAGGGAGTAGTCTGGCAGGCTTCCTATGTGCTATGTCCCTATACCCGGCATGTACCCTGGTTAATCAGGCCCAACTGCTTAGCTTGACAATGCTCACTCTACAAATTCTTATATTTTCCCCTTCTGTATGTCATTCTGAATCACTAAAAAGACTTCAAACTGAAATGAGCATGGCAGGGAGAGTTCTTTGATTTAAGGAAGGTTTTCTGCTTATCCCTACAAGCGCTGCTGAAGATGATTCCTGCCCCCACCCCTGCCCTAGTTCTTCCCCTCCCCACCCCCTACTCCCCAAAGTGTCCATGTTGGTCTGTTTAAAACTAGTGATTCTAGGTTGCAAACATTCTATTGGTGGACAACATAGTCTCAGCCTGTATAGAGCTTCAAGATTACTTTGAAAAAATTGAACCCCAGTGACTGTAACTTTCCACTGGGGAGTTTAACAACCTTCAGTTGTGAGAGCCCACAGCACCGTTCACCAGCACCACTTGATGCAAACATTTCTTTGCAAGCATTTGCGGAGATATTGTAAATTACTTAACTCCAGCAGTGTACTTTCTCCCCCTTAATCTTGATCTGATCCCTGAGGGGTTATTTATTACAGATATATACAACTTGTCATTCGAAGTGAAGTTAATGTAATACGACACAAGTAGCACACATTGTTTAAATGTGTTCCAGAAAGTGAGTGAATTTAGTTCAGAGAATACTTACATGCTCTTCTGCCTGAAATGCAGCAAGAAAGGAGGGAGGCCAAGGGGTAGGGACAAAATATTAAACACGGCTCACTGTAGGTGGCCAATTAATACCCTGTATCCAAGCTGGAACAAATCCTTCCACTATATACATAAAGCGTATAATCTCTTATCTGCTTAGGCATTATCAAATATTTTAGAAAATCCTAGTAACTTCAAACACAGGTTTAATGGAATGTGGTGCTAAAACATGCAAAGTCAAGAATCAGAATTTTTAAGAACATAATCTGTTTGAGAAGGTTTCAAGAGAACTGACTTTGCAAAGGCCATTATAATCTCATCCCAAGAGGAAAGATGTCTGATTTGGAAAACAACCTCACATATGTTAAAGCAAAAGGTACAACTTTCCCAAAGCAGGAACATCATCTAATTCCTGAAAAGCTCAAGTCCTGCATGGCTATTGGTTCAATGCTCCACATTTGGCCCTCAGATAAAATTAATTGGAGAGAGAATCCGAATAGAGGCCCACATGATGATATGAGCAGAAGGACCCAGCTGGGACACGTGCCAGTATTAATTCAACATTGTGGTTTATAGCTCATCATCAAGTTAAAAGTAATACAATTCATTACACCACAAACATGAAAAAAAAAATCCCCCGACAACCAATAATAGAGCTATGACAATTCCAGTTTCCACTTCAACATACATTCATTTTAAAATCTATCATTTCTTTCCCTGGTTGTACCCCCCCCGCCCCCACTTTCCCTGGATAACCGGGATATAGTCTAAGTGTCTTTTTATCGTTTCCATCTTCATCTGGGATTCTGCATTGCACTGGGGGTGGTTCAGATGAAAGATTGGGAAGTAGGTAAAGAGGGAGAAAGATTCCTTTCAGAGTAAGGCAAACCCAGCGTGAAGTCCCAGAAAAACACAGAAGAACAGACAGGGAGAGACAGACGAAACTGCATGTAGAAAATTGATCTTTCCATGGATGTTAAAACAAAAGCTGAGTGATAGGTTTTACTTAGAAGCAGAACATTTTATGCCCTTTATATAAACCAGAATATAGAGTCAGAAGACAGTTCTTAGGTAAAAAGGGAGGGGGGGAGAGAGAGAGAGAATACTTTTCTTAAGAGAGTGATTTCTTAGTAGGATTTGCATAGCTTAAGAAATCAAGTGCTTGTGAGTGATGCAAGATAACACTTTCTTGTAATTTTATATAGTAAGCAAAGATTTAGAATATTTACAGACCACCCTGAGTTAGAACATCACTGGATTCTAGGAGCAGGCTTCTACCAGCACATTCATCTTTAAAAAAAAAAAAAAAAAAAAAAAGTGCCCAATGGCCCTCAGGCCATATATGGCTTCAGGGAAGGTATGCCCTTGACCTCCCAGTGCCTGTGGAATTAGAACACAAAGCCATTCCAGACTACTGGAGGATTTTCTTTCTTTAATTTGTTATCATGACTCACTTCTTTATCAGATCTGGACTCTGACTATAGCAAAACACTAAGTTTCCCCACATTCTAATTTCTGAAAAAGAGATTTGTATTGTTTTGAGTGGCAGTTTGTCGGATGGGAGGCAACACTTCAGAGTAAAACAAAGTCTCCCCAGGGTCTGCATCCCAGAAGACGGGATGGCAGTGGGATCTGGGTGCTTCCAGTTGAATCTGCACTCATGGGTCTTCATGAAAAGAATCTGTGTGGGTTATGTTTCAGACTGTCTGCAGTTGCACTAGTGGAAGTTCCTATTTCTGATTTATGGGAAGGTCTTGAAACAGGATTTCTCCTTATGAAAGTTGATAAAGGAAGCTTCCAAGCTCCATGGAGAAGCATTCCTTTCATTTTCAGTTGCTGCAATAGAACTGTCACGAATGACAGTGCTCCAGTCTTCACAAGCTCACCATCCTTGCTTGCAGGAGTCCCCTGTCACACTGCATCAGTGCTACAAAGTCTGATCTTAAAAGATTTTGTGGCCCCTGCGTATTTTTCCCATTACCCAGGCAACTCAACTTCCCCTCCTAGGTTATTCCTTATGGGAATAGAGACATTTTGGGATAAGCATTAACTCTTTCATGGTTCGACCCTCTGGAGTGTGATGCAGGTGAAAACAAAAGAAATGCTACCATGTCTGTCCAAAGGAATATTCACTCCTCCCACAACACAAAGGTCACCATCATAAGAGTAAGCACTTTCTGAAAGACAAAGACATTTCTTAGAGAGTGAATGATAGTTACTTTCCTAGCAAGTAACTGTTTCAGCAAAAGATGCCAGGTAACTTGTGTAATATTCTTTTGATGGGCGAGGACAAATAACACTTGAGGTTTTTCGGTAAGGCTCAATCTCATTGGGATGCAGGTTTCTAAATATTTTACTTTAGCATAGTGGTTCAACTCTTCCAATTGACTGGAAGGCCCTGGTTTTCTCAGTCTTCCTTCCTGATTCCTTGAGAGGTGTCATACAGGTCTTCAGTCTTAACAATACTGTTCCAGAAAGATACTTTTGCTGAACATCTCATGATTTAAGTTCTGTAACTATCGCAAGTCCTTACGTGTTAGTTATTTGAACAGAATGCCCACAAGTCTTCAAGGTGGTGGTAATTATAACATACAAGCATTTATGACAATAAATGGCATTTTATGTTAAGGATAGGATAATAGACTTGTCACCACAAATTCAGAAGTTTGGCCATTACAAACCAAGATCAGCTACCTGATCTCTTTGACCTTGGTCAAAAATGCAGATCCTGTACAGAGGTGTGATAACAGGCAAATGTAGCTAAAGATAAGTACATGTGTGCACATACACATACATATACAATGTACACAAATCCATATGAACATTTCATATATGAACATGCCTTTTCCTCATAGAGATGAGAGGGAAAGAAAAAGCCATCAAACAAGAAAGATTTTGAGCTTCATTTTGGTCACATGGTTTTATTAAAAGATCAACAGTCCCAACGCTTTGTGCATGTTGATCCACCCTTTGATTCATGATGTATTTTCAGTAGCCGTGGTGCCAAGAACAGAGGTTCCTAAGGACCCTTTTCACCCCCACAGAGGGCAGGGGCTCTGCTGAGCACGGTGCTGGCAGCAGTGTGGACACTGAGAGATAGCTTCTGTCTCCTCCCAGGGTGCCCTAGGTGCTGAGCAAATGACCTCAAGCAAACCCTCTGCTGGATGCAGGATGTTGGGTACTTCAAGTACTGGGTTGCTGCCCTTCTTTGGGGAGTGACTCACTGCTGTCTTCACTCATGTTGTTCTGTGGGTGCAGGGGAGATGGTAAAGGTGAATGCTGCCAACCTCCCCGCTACTGGTGTTCACCTTGGGCTAGGGCAGGTCAGGGACCTGTGCTCCGAGGCGTACAGACTCGGAGACACACATGATGCCTTCTGAGGGTGTTTGCAAAGAGACTCTTTCCATCAAAGCAACCTGTAAATAAAGCTGTCATCTTCTATGGTCAAGGTTGCTGATGGCAGATTTCATTCTCAAGATTGTTTCTCAGGATTAGAAAAATCAAACTAAACAATAATCCTGAGAATAGTCACCTTCTGGAATTTTCAAGAAGGCTTTAGATTGCAAGGCTGAGGTTAAACTTTCTAAATCCAAAAAGAAAAAGAAAACACTCATGAAGCAAATTAAGATTTATTTAAAATCTGGCTTCCAAGACGATGGTCCTAGAGCCTCAATAGGTGCTGAGGCTGCAGTGGAGGTGGGCAAGGACAGGGGCGAACATTCTGCAATGCTTACCATGCGACTCTCCTTATGCCTGTTGTGTCCAGTCAAGGTCATCATGAGTCTTAACTCGACTGAACAATCTCCTACTAAGAGAAAGAATGACACACCACAAATACATGATCTAGATCAATACATTCCTAGTGCAACTGCAGAAGTTGAAAAGAACTGTTTTAGCAATGGAATTCTGCTTTTTCCAGTAAAAATGTGTGAACACTCGACATTTTCCTGAAATTTGAATACATGGGAATGTGCACAGTTATCACCTGTACAAAAAAAAGATAGGACATACGGGATCCTTCACCAAGAATTTCAGAAGAAAACAATTAAGAAATATGTTAATATAAAAGCAATCACTCTCTAGGCTATAATACCATCCTTTCTCATGGTAGAAAAAATTGGAAGACATAAAGAAATATTTTTAAAGTGACCTCAAGTCATCTGGTGACTCAAGACTAGCTTTCTGTGTATGTAAGGACATAATTGAGATGAGTACAGTTCTGTGACCAGTGTATTTAATTCATAATGTCTTATATGGTTACTCATGCATTTTTAAAACTCTATATATAAGGAAGAAATGGAGAAGACAGAAATGAAGCACATTGTCGTCTAGAATTTTAAGAAGCCTGAAACAAAGACCTCAACTCTTTACAAATTCCCTTACTTTTCCACTTTCCCCAGGTGGCTGGCAGAATGTGGCCTCCAAGTCGGTATCTTCTTAGAAGTGAGGGCCATGCTAAATCTCTGGAGATTACATCTACTCTCTCTAAGGATATCATCCATGTTGGTCCACCCTTTGCTTTTCCAATTTCTTTTTCCATTATCTCACAGAGAGGGTAGTTATAAAATAAATAAAAGGCAATATCTACTGCAAAAAGAAAAGCCAAATAACCAGTTAGAAAAGACTTGTCTTAATGAACTGCTAAGCCTAAATGAGACTTCTTGATGTAAACTGAAACAAAATGCCCACAGCTTGTGATAAATTAATGATTATTGCACATATTAAATGAAAGATTATCTAGTCTGTCTGTGAGGTAAAAAAGAGGCAAGATTTCCCAACCAAAGGCCAGAGGAAATGAGGGTGGGGGGTGAGGAGGAGGATGAATGGGTAGATTCACACAATACTAAGTGTGAAGGTCTACTAGGATTTTCTCCAAATACATCTTAGATTAAGTGCCATAGAATTGTTAGATTTATTTATAGTTCATGGCTGCTGCATGATTTAAATGTAGTAAGATAGGAAACAGTCTGTCCATCATAACACTACAGAGAAAATTTAAGGTATCAAAGTGGCCTGGTGGTAATCATCATCATTAGGTTAAAGCACTTCTCTGGCTTTGTTGAGCCTCTACTTCTCTTTGTCCTCCTCCCTTTCTCCCTCTTCTTCCTGCCTCCCTCCCCTCTCCTCATCTCTTCCTCATACCACTTCCTCCCCCCTCCCTCCCTTTTGACCTCACACCCCCATCCTTTTCTCCCTCTCTCTTACCTTTTTCCCTAAGTGAAATTATCCTTCAACTTACTCTGAAATCAACTGAGTTATTAATGATCATATTAGTTTGATTTTTGACTCATATCCTCCCTTCTGCATCCTATATATTGACTATATACTCCTTCCCCAAATACTGACTTTTCTGCCCTCTCATTTGCTCCAGAAGAAGCCTATATCCTACCACAATATCAAAGAAACCTATATCCAGAAGCCTATATCCTACTACAATATCAAAACTACGATTTTACCTTTCTCTTAATATCATCAATGTCTTTTGAGAATAATTTTTTCCAGCATCCAATCTACACTGAGTATGTGCTCAGTGATATCTACTCAATACATGAAGAAGCAAGTGATAGCAAATGCACAGTGGGCTAAATCAACAAATGGGCAAATCAATATATAGAATAAACAAATAGAATAAATAGAATAAATGAATATATGGAATCAAATGAATATTGTCATTATGATGACAGCTGGTGTCTTTTGCAAATCCTTTTGCTGCAATAGCTGTGGACATCAAACTCCACAGACCAGATGAACCTTCATTTGTTATAACCACTAAAATATCACCTGCAGTCAAGCATACCTGTCAAGTCTTTGTATGTTATTCAAGGGAACTAAAGACTCAGACTAGAGCATTTCTTCCAGACATACATAAATGGTCATTGAGGGTTAATGACCTAATGCCTAATGCCTTGCTTTAGGCCAAAAAACTATTTCTAATCAGTCATTAGTCTCCCCTGCCAGGCTGCATGGTATTGCTAATTTAAGCACAAACTACTATGCAGGCAGAACATAGCTTATCTCTTTCCTCTCAGCCTAATGAGCCCAGAATTCAGCGAATTTAATCAGCTGTTTACATATGAATCGGTCTTTGGCAATAACAGAAATTGCATCCCTCATTTCTGCAAAAAGTTTAAGCATCTGTCCCAGAGGTCTGATCACATCAGTTATTTCCGCTAAGGATCAGCAGCCTTCTCTTTAAGGCAGAATATTTTGAATAGTTTCAAAATGACAAATTGGATACAATTTTCTGTCCCTGTTGGACTGGGTTTGTCTCAAGTCACCTTTTCGCCCACATTTATTTGCTTCTTGAAATACATAATAACAATTGCCTGGTGACAGTGGGGCACCTTCTTCAGGCAACGTGATACCACGTGATTTCAGAAATACCTTGAATTTCGTAAATTAGTAACAGAATGTATTGTGGATTTTTCCAAAGTTTTGCTTTACAAATATTTACAGCCGCACAAGACTTTGTGATCCTTCTTCAGTCTACTTGATAATCCCCTGATTAGCCCAGCCCAGCCCATGCTCTCAGCTGCCAGAGAAACGCTGAGGAGCCTTCCAAAGACTGTGACTTCTTTCAAAATTCTATTTTTTTCAAAAGCTTGTTTTTTTTCTGATAAATAAACGATTCAGACTAACGAGCCACTCATTGATCTTTGACCTTCTCAACCACATCAAAAGCATCTTAAAAGCCAATTAGTGAAAAGACAGAAAAAGTCATTTTATTACAGCATTCAACTAAGATTCAAATAATCACATGGGCTTTTGTTAGCAAGACAGAAAGATAAAACACTTCAATATCAAGCAGGTAGATGTTTTGCATGCACAATGATTTTACTCTTCCTCATGCTGAAGAGAGTCAGCACCACAGGTGAACTCTGATTCTTGTGGAAGACTTCGCAGAGAAAGCGTGTCTACGGGTAATCCCCAAGCCTCCATTTGGCTTTAATTGCTTTCTCGAAACAGCCTCTTACAAGACTATTTCAGAAGACGTAATACATGTCAGCCTAAATGTCGGCTTTTATTCTGCCTCCCCTTTTGTTCCCTGCAAGTGTTGATTATAAGCTGGAGAGTGGAAGAAAGAAAGAAAATCAAAGATTCGTATAAGCACCAAACCAAACAGAAGGCTTCAGGATGAAAACAATAATTTTATTTAAATGATCATTCAGTAGACTTGTAACTAAATTTCTAAAGATCAGGGGTTTCAGGAAACTTCGGGCAGTAACTTTTTGGATTTGATTTGAAGATCTGCCATTTGCATGGCCCAGACCAGATGTACATTGGGGTAGATGACAGCAGAGAGGATAGGCATTATCCTTGGAAAATCATGGTCCTTTGATGTGTTGACTAGTTTTATAGAAAGGGTAGGAATCATTTTGATTTTGGTAGCAGGTCTTTTCCTGTGATGCAAAGAACCAATTTATCTGATTTTAAAAAAAAGGTACCTGATTTTTCTCTAAGCAAAATACCATCTTTGCATCATGGCAGAAAAGTAAACAGGTATACCAGAAAAGATTCATAGGACATAAAACTAAATTTATCCTAAAATGAAGCATAACACCATAATGCTATAATCTAAAAAATGTGTGGACCTGGTGGCAGAAAGTCTCCAAGGTCACTTGTAACATACAAGTATCAGGTATGGAAAAAGTGTATTGAACTTTGATTTTCTAAGCAGGAATTTCCAGTCTTTTCCTGAATGCTTTCCCTTCAAAGTACAAGCAGACCACTTTCATCAAAACCAGATGCTAATGTTTCTCTGCTCAGTTTCAGTTATCAATATCAAGTTTGAAAGATTCAAAACATTTTTGTAAAAAGTGGACCATGCCTGTGATCAGGTCTTATTCATCAGTGTTGAAAAGAGCCAAGGTCAATCGATGCTTTGGAAATGAAAAAAATCAAGGTCATTTGGACCATGCTTTTCGCTTTAATTTTTTAAGCCAAAAAATAATGGCTCAAAAATGTCACATGTATGTGCAGTGCACGCACACACACACACACACACACGCACACACACTCACACATACATTTTTGTTAAGGTCTGCTAAATATTAGGCCAGAAGAAAAGCCAAACTTCCTGATTTGGTTGCTTTGAAAACTGCTGACATTGAACAGATGAATCCAAACGCCAGTGGGCGCCGTGGGCCCCCGCAGGTACATAGATGAAGATAGGGCCTCAGCAACTGGGTGCTGGCTGCCACATCCTCAGTCTTGGGCACATGGGTAAGCAACGCACCATAGCTCTACAGGTAACACTAATGTGCTGGTCCAGATGGGACCATCCTATGTGGGATATACCTTTAAGAGGATTATTCAATCCTTGAGTTCCTCGATGTTCTCTTGGGCACCTGAAAATCTTAACCATCCAGCATTTTCTTATGTTGGAATGCCCTCCATAAAAATTTTAAAAGCTCTCTTAATCATGGTATCTGCTTCAGAAAAGAAAAGGAAGAATCCAGGGGACTAAAAATTGACTAATAACTTGCAGTGAAAGAAATGGTGGCATGACTAGAGGGGAACTTAGAGGGGAGGGAAACAGGAAGGAACACCCAAAGGCGAGGAAAAAAAGAAATGTAAGCAAATCTTATATGATTACAAAAAAATAAAATCCTAAAAAAAATTTTGAAACCTCTCCTTTCTTCTTCAGGAAGAATACCATTGGCAATGATATCTCATACACACTGTTACTATTTTTTTAAATGCAATTATGCAATTGATTGAGGGGTTTTATAGATGTTCAAAGAGACAAGTCATTCAGTTTTAAAATCATGACTTCACATATTGGTATAGAACCATGAAATATTAGCGAGATGTTTATATTCTAGTATAATATACAAGAGCAGGTAGCAGTATTGAGTGCCATCTCTATACAAACTGCGAGCATCTGTATTAAATGTGATCTAAACACTAGGTAGAATTTTCAACTTTGGGTAGGTAAGCACTATGTTAAACAGGAAGTGTACAAAGGAAAAACATAACAGTCAGCTTCCAGTCATACTTTAAACACACACAAACAAGTTAATAAATGAAATAGTAGTATGCGCAATGAATAAAACCAAGAGGGAGCAGTGGTTGCCTAGGTCCGGCTAGCAAGATGGCTGACTTTTCTATGTCAATTTGCCTGGGCCCTGGTTACCCTGGACAGGGTGACATTATCCTGGGTGTGCTGCGAGGATGTTTCTGGGTGAGATTAACACTTGAATTAGTGGATTAAATTAATGAAACAGACTGTTCTTTACAGTGTGGGCCTCATTCAGTCAGTTGAAGGTTGAGCAGAAAAACAATGGCCAAATAAGAAAAAATTCTTTTTCCTTCCTGCTGTCTATCCAAACATGATTTTTCCCCCCTGCCTTCACTTATAGCTGAAACAGAGACTCTTCCTGGATCTTACGTATGCTGACATTCACACTGGAACTGGGGCTCCAGCCAAGTGCAGATCTTGGGATTCAACAGCCTTCACCACCATGTGATCCAGCTCCTTAAATCTCTCCTCCCTCCTCCCCTCTCTCTCTTTCCCTCTCTATTTCTCTGGAGAACCCTGAGTCATATAGATGGTATTTCTTAGGACATCTTACTTCATCTGAGATGTAGAAGATAAATAGAAACTGACAAAATGAAGAAAGAAGAATCTGCAAAAATTCTTAGATTGCAAATAGCCTTAAGTGACTGAAATTTAATGCAAAGCACCATGCTATGGATTTGTTTCTTAGTCTAAGTGTAATCATGAAAAGCTCTTAGGCAGAGCCATGGCATTTATATTTTAAAAGATGTTTGCCTTTCAAGTAAATATCTATATTTAAAAATTAGATCACTGGAATTAGTGACTAGAGAACAGATTAAGGGGTGGGAGGAAACAAAGATAAGATAACAAGAGGGATGGCAGTGGAGATGGGGAGGAGCAAGAATCTACACAAGTTTTGGAAGTGAGATCAGGAGAACTAGCTGATGACTAAGGAAGATGAGGAAGGCAAGAGTGGGAAGGATGATTCTTATGTTGGTGGTCTGAGCAGGAGGGTTAAAACTATTGGATGAGGAACAGATTTGTAGAGGATTAACAATAGTGAAATTTGGAGTGTATTTGTTTTCTAAATGTAGCAATCCAAATGGCAATTTTTAAAGAATTGTATATAACGATCTGACACTCAGGAGAGATTCTAATTAGAGGTATCTTGGAACACGTAGGGCAACAGAGGGTGTGAAAGATAGGGCAATGGTTGAGATCACATAGAGAATGAATGTAGAATCAGAAGGCTAGGGCATGTCAGACTGAGTCCTGAGTCAAATTTAATATGGGAAGAGAATGAGCCACAGGACAGACTGAGAAGTGGTCAGGAGCAGTATCAGGATGAAGCCATGACCCCAACATGGCCAGTGTATTTGTTCACAAAATTTAGGCATTGTCATTAGCTGTGCCTGAAAAACATAGAGGCCTAAACAGGATAAGTTACTTTCATTTTGTTGCAAATCCTGGGTGGGGAAGAAAAAATTTATCATCAAGAGGGTGTCTAGAGGGAAATTGGAACCTTTGGAAAAAAAGAGAAAAAAAAGAAAAAAAGGAGCAGAAACTGAAGGAGAGAGACTTTTGGGGAGAGGGAAGACATAAGAATGACAGGCGGGTAAAGGGTAGCCTGAGTGACCAGGCTGGGCAGAAGCCCCCTGGAAGAGTGAGCTGGTGGTGGCGAGGAGCCATGGTGGCCAGTAAAACAGTGGCTGGTGTGGAGAGTGTGGCACCACAGCAAAGTAGCATAGAGAGCTGGTAGCTGGAGATAGGCAGGGATTTGGAAAGCTAATTTGGAATCAGCATTTTGTTGAACAAGTTTGAAGAACCTTGGCGAAGCAGAGCAGCTTGGAATGCTGGAGAGAGAAGCAACGAGAAGATGCAGGAGAACTGAACTTTGCAGAGTGCCTGCCTCAGGCTTGGAGGAACAAAGGGGGTACCACCATGGGCATCTGTCTTTCAGACCTTTGGGACTAAAAATGAATGGGTTAAGATTCCTGGCCAAGTGTGGCTTTAAGGACGTTTTGTTTTCCCTGTTAATTTCCCTTGTAAATATAACCCTGTTCTTAGATTGCAGTTTGACTGGCAACTGCTACACGTGGGTGCTACGAACCTGAGGGAACCTGGGTGGCAGAAGCTGAATTTTAAATGTGGCTTGTTGGTTGCAGGCTTCTGCCCCTTTGTGACATGATTTCAAGGAGACTCTAGTATTCAAAACTGAAAAAGAGCTGCTACGGGAAGTGGAAGAGCCAAGAGCATGTTCAGTGAGGCTCTGCTATCTGGTAATGGGAGATTATTACTAACCTGGCACATGGTGCTAGTGGGGAATGAAGGAAGGCACCCATCAAAAAGGGTCACTGTATCTAGTAGAGCAGAGGATCACCTGAGGAAATATTTTTCTCAAGACCGAGAAGATCGTGTCACAGTCATAGCAACAAATTCAAAGACTATATGAAACTAAACAATTTCTAGACATTATTTCAGAGACTGGCAGCTTTTCCATGATGTGCTAACTCTCTTCGGACCATTTCACTTTAAGCATTCTGATGCTGGAAATATATTTTAATAAGTAGTCTTTTCTGGGTTATTAAACTCTCATTGACTGCATAAATTCCTAAAAAAAGTTTCATAGACAATCTGATTCCAATAAAGATCTGATCATGATAGATGAACCAAGCCTGGAGTTATCCACCTACCATAAACAGTTACAAAACTAAAGGGAACATGTACCCTTGTTCAAACCACACTGAAATAACTCAGAGAGCTCCACACTCCCAGTGAGAAAGAGAACAACCAGATAAGCACAGCAGAGCTAGAGACAGGTTCAGGGTGTAAAGAAGGCCCTCAAGCAAGCTCAGGGGCACTGAGGGGCAGAGGGGTGAGCCTACAACAGGAATTTGAAGCACTGAGTATGGGAAAGGATGAGCAAAGCCTTGGTGAACCCAAGTACTTCTCAGTCTCTGGTTAGTGATTAAGCTGTGGGGTGAAACTTGGTGGGTGTGAGAAGTGACTAGGGATCTGTAAGCTAAATAATTCCCAGGCGTTACTCATGTGATATTCGTGGACAACATCCATGGTCAGGATCTTTCTCAACTTGCAAGAAATCTAGGAATGCTGTGCTGAACTCGGCAGCCTGAACTAGGACAACTAGACTAGGCCTCATTTTGCTCCCAAATAAGTTCTGGAAAGACAGAGATGGTCATAGTCTGGGAGTCATCAAACTACAGCCAGGACAGGATCCATGCCTGTGCCTCGGCGGACAGAGTGTGCAGGCGCACAGAGCTCAGCGCCCATCATTTGTCCAGGGGGTGGCCATTCCAGATGCATTGAATCCCACAGCCCTCTGGGAGGGGCAGCTTTGCAAACACCATGCCATCAAACGCAGCCACACTAAGTTGGCCAAGCCCCACTTCTTGGGGATGTGGCTCTTCTGACAACCAGGGGACTGGAACTTGTCTCTGGTAGTGCCTTCATCATCCTCTCACTGTCTGCAGCTTGGGGCCAGTGGATGAGATGGTATGAAAATACTATGGCCCCCACTTGCTGTGCCCAGAGGCGTCTGAAGGCACCTGCACCACATCTGCAGCCTGGAGCCCCTGTTCTAGTTGGTTTTGTTGTGTTTTTTTTTTGTTTTGTTTTGTTTTTTTTGAGACTCAGTCTCGCTATTTTTGCCCGTGGAACCGCAGGCTCTCGTTGCCCGGGGTGCCACAGACTCAAGCAATCCCCAGCCTCAGCTTCCCAGGTAGCTGGGATTACAGGCGCGCACCACCACGCCCAGTTATTTTTTTGGAACTAGGTCTCGCTACGGGCCCCAGGCGGGACATGAACCGCGATCCCTAGCCCTGGCCGCTTCATAGGCTGAAGCTTACAAGCACGAGCCACTGTGCCTGGCCTGTTCTAGTTGGTGTGGACGGTGTGGAGGTGGTGAGGCTGTTTTGGGTGTTGGAAGTCATCTTTGCTGTGGCTTTTCTCCACGTGCTTGTTGGCACAATACCCACAGCCTCCAAGGCCTCTGAGAACTGCTCATACACATTGGCCTTATGGTCACCCAACGGGAACTCAGCCACTTTCGCCTTCTCCTCCCCCAGGTCAAAGATGCAAATCTTGGCATCAGGGACATCTGGGTAGAAGCAGGGTTTCAGTCAGGCGCTCTCCTACTGTTGACAGCTGAGGGCCCCAGGATCTTGGGGGCAGAAAGGGTAAGAGGAGAGCATTTGTATCATAGTGTTTAATGGCTGCCCTTACTCTCTCTGTGGTTGCTGTTTCCCCGGCCAATCTTAAATTGGACAGACAGGAACCAGGTTACAGGCCCCAGGGGGAGCTCAGTACCTCCTGAAATGCCATGCCTGGGGAAATGCATCTGCCATATGCTTTGCCTCAGAAATAAAATCAGAACTGCTGTGGGAAAGGGGGGAGACAATGTGAGCAAACTTTTGTGGACAGGATGATGGGACAGACACCACACTGCTGGCTGAGACCAAAGCAAAGCTTTGATCTAGAATTGAACTCTGGATGAGGGAGGTAAACGGGTGTTTGCTATTTGCATGAGCCATCAAGGAAGGAGAAGGCACTGTCAGCAGAAAGAGCAGCATTTCCACAGGCACAAAATGGAGGAAACCATGCTTGGCGTGGCTTTTATTTGGGATGGGTGGGGGTGGGGAGCTGGGTCAGGGGCTGGCTGTCCCCGGACCAGAGTCATGTTCTGGGTACTGAGCTTGAACTTGCTTCTGCAAACTGCAGGGGTAGTAGAAAGTGCTGCACAGGTGAACAGTAAGAACTGGATTGATCATTCAGAAAGCTTTCTCTGGAATCATTTTGCATAGTACCCAGCGGCATGAGACAACTGAGATGGCGTCTTTTTCCAAGAAGTCTGTTATAGCTGCATCCAGAGTGAGAGGAGGCAGGGCCTAAGGCTGTCTAGATGGCAGGGCAGAGAAGTACCTGTTGGTCCTGCTGGAACATGGTTTGCAAAAGAGAGGTGCTGGTCAGATTACCTCGCCTCAGCCTGGATATTAGGGATGAAAATGGCCTCACCAGGCACACTGAGAAACAGGCAAACAGGCACCCTGTGACTGCAGATGACAGAGGAGGCTAACGCGCAGGATCCTTGCTTCTGAGTGAAAGAGGAAGTGGAAGCTGTGGTTATTTGGGATTCCAGAGGAGAGTCCCTCACAGCTCCCTCACTTCCCTTGTTCCATCCACTGGCCAAACCATGGCTCACAGCCACACACATCAGTGCTGAGGGCCCCATAATGATTACAGGTGAATAATCGTCTTTCTCTTTCAAGTGAAGCAATATTGACCTTGGGAGCTATCATGCAGCGTATCCCTGCTGAAAATACTCACAACATTCCTTTGCGTTCTCATCACTCTGGGGTAACTGCCATGGGCTCTGCAGCAAGTCTTTGGCCTCACATTCATGTGAGCATGATTGTCAGGATGGTTGCTACATTCTCTGCTTGGCTCCTCTCAACTAAATCTGCACTCACTATTGAGTGAGTCCTAGAAGAGCGAGTGGGTGTGCCTATTTATGTTTCTTCAAAAGTGGTTTGGAGGTGTGGTCAGTGGAAATCTTCCTCTTCATGGCTGTGAAATCTAGTCTCTAAATGTCTTGACACCAAAATATCTTCCGTTCTTAGGAACAATTACCTCCAGAGTCCTAAATCTGACCTTTAACAATAAGAGTCAGTACATAGAAATCAAGTCACCCAAGAGATCTAGTTCACTGTTTAATTTTTCCATAAAAGGTAGTTTCCTTTCCTGAATCTAAGGTTGGGCTTGCCAGAGGGGTTCGAGAACAACTAATGCTGCTCCCCAAAAGGGCCAAATCCTGAGGATAATTCTTAACATTTAGTGAACTTGTTCTTGATTCTTAAAGATTATCTTCAGCGAAGCAATGTGGCCTTCAAGGAAAGGAGCATCACTTGGATGTCTTTTGGCTCATGTGTAAGGGAATGGCTTTGGTGTCATCATCTCTCCTTCATCAGGGTGTGGTTTCCCTCCCCTGGTCTGCAGTTGCATTTACAAGGAAACCAGAACCTCCTTTCTGGTTCTGTATCTTCTCCCCATGACACTGGTCGCTGTTCTCAACTTAAAGGGCCATAGACTGACTTTGGCTTAATATAAAGTCTCATATTCATGAATATAGAAGAAAAACATACAGACTTTGATAATCAACGGCTATTCATTGAGTTGCTAGCTCTACTTTATTCAAATACACATGTTTTACATTCTTAGGCACATGTGTGAATGGAAAGGGAAGAATTTATAGCTGCATGGCAAAATGGGAAATCTGAATAACTCTGAAGAAGCTTGTTCGGTTGTGATTAGCTTTATTTGGTGTTATTTTCATGCAGGTAATTGAGGCCTGGGTAGCTATAAAACCCCAAATACCAAATTGAGGGGTGCGGTTGTAAGTAACAGAGTTCTAACTCCCTTTCATTCCAGCGGATGATCTCTCTAGAAGGTAGTAGGGACCATATTTCTGTAGGGTTTGATCTTCCAAATATGTTGGCAGTTCTTGGCCTCCATTCAGAATGTGGCTGGTATGGAATTTGTTTTTTCTTTGAAGGCTACCCTAAGACGTGAGTAGAATGATTTGTTTCTGGGTCTGTTTTGCTTCTCAGGTGGTATCATACTCCCTAGCAGAGGCTATGCCAGGAACAGCCTCTGTTGGAAGGAAAAGGGGAGGGAGGGAGGTAAAGAGGGATAAGGGAGAAGCACAGCATATCAGACTGACTTGGTAATTCAGAGTTTTCAGAAAGAAAGCAGGACTTAGTGTGGAATTCACTTAAATAAATATTCCATGGCCTAGATAATCACACTCAAGTGTTTTGGTACAAATTGAGAAGATAGAACCTGATGGTTATTCAGACGTGGTTGCAAGTTCAGTATAAGCCCACAACATGGTTTGATGTATTAAAAGAAGACCATATAAGGCTGCACCCAAGGCAACACAGAGCATGAGTCCCTCTGGGCACTGCCATCTCCATGCTTCTCTGAGGGCCTACGTTTAGCCCAGTTGCCACAATCTCAAGAAGGATGGTCACAAACAAGAACGTATCCACAGATGGTCCCCAAGCTGGCCTCATCCAGAAGACATGGTATTTGAGGAAGAGTCTAAGAGAGTTCACATGTTCACCTCAGACCCAAGAAGTAACAGGTGGCTCCCATCAAGTAATGTGTGACTGATAATGTGTCAGAACCACTTGAGGTGCTTTTTCAAATGCAGATTTCTCAGTCTGATCCATATATTAGTGCCACTTGCCTGTTGGGGATGACACGAGGTTTTCGAGATGGTGCTGATGCACACACACCATTGAAAGGCACTGGAACAGAGAAGTCAAGAGCAAATCTCCAGGAATGGATGCATCATCACATGGCAGAACGGGTAAGGCATATAATGTCATCCAGAGATGTAACTAAAACCAGAGGGAGGCAGATTTTGGGATAATGAAACCCTTGAAATCATGGGAAAAATATAACTTGATGGTTATTAAATCTCAGTTGCAACCACACGACCAGTTTTACTCATGTTTGTCTCCCCTCATATCTTGTCAAAGTGCATTCACTCCATGGGTTCTCTGTAAATAATGGTAAAGCAGGTGAATGAGTGATTCTCTGATTAGGGTGGCCTATATTGAGGCTTGATCTGGTTCTTTACAACTGTTAACTTGGGTCCTCTCTGCTTTAGCATTTGTTCAGGATTTCTCTGTTGTTGTTTTAAAGAAAGCACTATGATTGCTAGCTGCATTAAAATAAACAAGATAGCTTAACCTACCTCCACTTCATGTTCCCAGTTTCTATTAGGATCCCACCCACAACTTCCGAGATGAAGAGTAATCAACAGAATTCTCACTTTGAAGACATGACTAAATCTAAAAGGTGACCAAACTTCCTCAGCCATTTCCATCTGTAGCGAAAATAATACTTCCCTTTAGAGAACAGCAGGCCAACACGCAGGGAGTTTGCTGGTAAAATTAGTGCCTCGGGATCCAGACAGCGAAGGGCAGCTCACTATAGCTCACAGATGGTTAGATGGGAGAGTGGGGATAGCTATTATCTCCGGAAGCCCCTTAGGGTGCCATTCCCCATACTGTGGCTTATGAGGTACACACAAGCAGCCTGGTCCCAGTAAGCAAGGTCAGAGGAGGGTGCAGAGACTTAACAATTAGTACACTCTTCTATGTGGGACAAAGGTCAAGTATCCCATCAACAAACATGAGTCACACGATTGAATGCTTGATATATCAGTTCTGTCAGAACTTCGTAATATATTTGTCTTTAATTACTTACCTATTTTACTGTTTGCTTATCCTATTTTTTTGGCAATAAACCCATCGCCAATAAACTGATAAACCCATTCCAATACATTGGAAAATTAATAAGAATTAAAATCTGAACTTAAATTTCATGAAATTTGTCAACAGCTATCATCTACAAAGGGGTCATTGTGACATTAATGGTCACAGGAAATCAAAAACACAAAGTGTAATAATGTTCAATGAGATTGAACATGTGAAATTGCTATTTGTAAGAGAAAAGCAGTTTCATATCATAAAAGTTTATCATAAGATTACACATTATATAATTATATGATAGATCATGAAATTCAACCTAAGTGGCAAAATTATGTAATTTAATTCATTTTAGTGCTTTCTTTACTTTCAAACATGTCACATTTCTAATGATAGATTATGTGGTCTCCTGCTTTGAATGGCTAATGAGATGGGATTAGGTTGCCACTTAAAGTGGTGAGCATCCTTTTCCAAGAAACTGGGTGATAAGATTCAATAAGTCTGATAAGGGAGGATTTTACAGGTGGAATCTGAACATAAGTTGGACAGTATCACTAGGTTTCAACCTTTCATATTGTGGCAATAGAATCACTTTTTCATTCCAGATGAAACTTGTGCAGAGAGAAGCAAGCCACTTTTATCAATTTTTAATCCATCAAGTAAGAAAATGAAAGGAAGGAAGGAAGGAAGGAAGGTAGGTAGGAAGGAAGGAAGGAAGGAAGGAAGGAAGGAAGGAAGGAAGGAAGGAAGGAAGGAAGGAAGGAGAAAGAAATAAGAAGGAAGGAGGAAGGCAAGAGGATCTAAAAACCAAGATGGCGTCTCCCTGTTGGACAAATCTGAAGGGTTACTTTCCTTGTGAGCCATAAAACCAGCTCTCCTGAGTGAGCTAAGCTTCTGTCTCTATGCAATAACCCAACACTAGGAATGGACAGGGACGCAGGCACAAGTAGCCCATGGGACACAGTCAGACATATGATGGTGGCCAAGGAGAAAGGTGAATAGAAAGAAACACTCATAACTGGGATCATGGCAGCCAAACTGCAAGCTGTGGGTGATCTGTGGACGGGAAGCTGGAGTTAGAATGTTACACAAACAGGTCAGTATGAAGCAAAGAGAGGCTTTCTTGGTAGATGTTAGGAAAACTGCAGACCAGGTTCTATCAGCCTCTGACAGGTAATGTGAGTACTTTGGGCTGAGAACCGATGACCCCAAGACTCATGCCATTCCATGTAGTTGTTGTTGCAGCTTGGTGGTGAAAAGCACAGCAGTGGATCCAGACAGACTTTGAATGCCAGCCTGGCTCCACATCTTACAGCCTAGGTGAGCTTCAGTAATTTTCTGAACACGTTTCAGCCTGCATCTCCATGTGTAAAGTGGAGATAATATTTCTTAGTTCATTAGGCTTTGGGACAGATTAAATAAAAGAATGTGAGACCAGTGTTGACTGTCTGATCCTATTAGGTAAGCATTCATTAAATTGCACCTCTTATTATTTATTACTAACATTGTTATTAACATTATTTCTACTATTCTTGTGACTAGGTGGCATTTTGGTTTCCCCTCTTCCCTTCAGAATTTCACTCCTATGATTATTGCTTTATTTGTTGGCTCAATGCATATTTATTAATTCCCCACTAGAGGCATGGTTTGGGGGTTATCGGAATTGAAAGGTGAATAAAACAAATTGCAAGATCTCATGTCTGGGTGAGGAAACAATACTCTTTACCTCTTTGGGAACTCAAATAATATCTCAGAACTGATATCACTGATTCTTTATTGCCTGTGCCCTGCAATTAAACTATAGATTAAGAAAAGTTTGTTTTTCTTTCAGACAATTAAGCCATGCCAGGGGTTAGGGCACATCAAGGAAAGGGGTTGACTGGCTGGTGAAGGGTAGCTCTGACTTCTAGTGAAGAAGTAGATGGCATGTGTACACAGTGGGTCAGCATCCATGAACCCCACAAACATTTGTACTGTTAGACTACCACATGACTCCAATAAGCTAAGGAAAAAAAGTTGGTTCTTATCATTGGGACTGTTCACTCCTGCACTCAGAGAGGAAGTATGCATGCATGAGTATGCTCTGCTGGGTCTATTGGGCCTTACTATGGATTAGAAAGAAGCCAGTTTTGCCAAAATCACTTTGACTGGCAGTTTTGTGGCAATGGCTATTTCAGGCAACCTGACTTAGCTGCCAGCTCTGTCTGCCTCAGCTTACATCTTCCACTGAGCTGCCTTCAGGTCCCTGAGAGGCAGGGCTATTTGTGCCTCCACGTGGAACTTTCCATAATGACTCTTTGCTGAGAGGAGCCATCTGTGACTTTGTCTGCAGGTGCCCATCACCTCACAACTCAGCTGCTGTTCTGTCCTCTCTGAAGCCCTGCTGAGAAGCAGGTCCTGCCATGCGTGGAGCCCCATCTTGGCCACACTGTGCTCTGTAGACAATCACATTGTCAGTTGGTGTGACCTACGTCTTCCTGCTGATCCTAAGTCTCTTCAGATAGAGACTATTTCGTACTGATTTTGTGTCTCCTGTACCCAAAGTTCAGCATCTAACAGAGAATCAATAAAAACTTGCTGAATAGGTGGATGAGTGAACCAAAGTGATGGTTCCTTACAGAGTAAGAGATGGTGGATTCTATCCTGAAAGGTTTCCTGCATTATCAGCAGTCCCGGGGGTGGGGGTCTTCACATGCTTTCTGTTGCATAGTCTTGTTACTGGCGCTTTTGCTAACCTATCAAAGATCCACCCCACAAGCCAGACTCTGAGCAGGCAGCTAACGGTTTCAAAAACTACCCTGTCCCCAGGAGATCTGACAGAGGCTGCCTTGTTGGCGACCAGACAAGCTCGCTCATGTGCCAAGCCATAGACCAGCCATTGCTTTCAATTCCCCAAAGCCCCAGGGTCTGTTCTCCCTCATTTCCAAGCCCAACAACAATTCCAATTCTCTTTTCCTTCCCCAGTCCTCCAAGAGCACTACCCTATGACCCTTCCCCTTTTCTGGAGTCCATCTCTTCTCAGTTACCGATAACCTCAGCCTCAAACTCACACCTCCTCTTCAGTTTTCATTCATCTGGCCCCCATTACCATCTTTCCGAGCTCTGTTCAGACTTGATGGCTCTGGCCTTTCACTAAAATGGACCCTGAATTCCCTGCCCTCTCAATCCCCTCCCTGCTCGTGCTCTCTCAGTTATCTCTCCTTCCTGTACCCCTCCCCCAGGTTCTTCTTAGTCTCCTTTGGGACACACACAGTTCTTATCTTCACAAGGTTATCGCTGGATGCCACATACTTAAGGGACTGCTGCTGCTGAGGATTCCCCGGCTTCTCATGGTGTCTGAACGCATAGGCCCGTTCCCTTCGCCCCTCTGCTGTGCAACTTCCTTGAAGAAACCCTAGATTTGGGCCAAGTTAACTTTGGAGTCAAATCCAAGGTCAACTGATTCGCTCTAGATTTTGACCGCTTGCCCTGCCCACATTTCTTTGATACTTATTGTGTGTGTGTTCATTCCTGTCTTAAATCAGTGATGGCTTTAACAGCCTCTTTCTGGTTTCATTATATCCAAACAGTATGCCTAATCTGTACTCTAAGCACTAGGAAATACTCAACTCAGTATAAAGGTAAACAATCCCTAGTGCTATGCCTAGAGTAGAATAGTTCTTTTAATATCAAATTTCTACATTTCCTCCTTCTCTTTGCACACAACAGCCCCTAAGGTTTTATTTCACAGACAGAAATACCCTCCAGCATGACCAACCAATGAAATTTTGCTAGTTTTTGTAGCTGATCTGTGACTACATCACAAGCAGAACTGGACACTTTTCTCTAGTCAAAGGCACAGCGAGTCAAAGGGCTCTTCCTGTGACATCTCAGCCTTCACACCAGAGACTTCCAGATTTAAAAATTATCATATACACAAATATTTCTAACCATAGAATCAGATGGATACATGTGTCCCAAATAAAAACAAATGCATGGTTGTAAAGAGGGAATAAATTTGAAAAGTAGGAAAGAATAATTTATTTATACTGCAAAAGGACATAAACTTTAGAAGGGGGAAGCACAGAAGGTACCTCTAAGTAATACCTGCTGCTTGAAATGATTCATGTAATTATTACATTAATAATATAACCTATGTGATATAATCCGTGTGATAAGTGGGTGCATCAACGAGAAGTGATGATGAAGAGCTTGTAAATCTCACTGCAATGTAATCAGGCAGTTCTGCCAGTAACTAGTCTGGCAAATGGTGGTAATTCCTTAACTGTACTCAATTATGGTTGCTCCATCTATAAAGTGGTACTGAGGCCTGGGATTAAAAATACTGTTTGCTCAGTATCTAATCCCACACTTGCCACAGGACAGTGCTATTTTCTTCTGTTTCCCCTCTGGCCCCTGTATTTCTGATAATAATCTATGAGCCTTACCTTCCTCTAAACCACACAGCATCAGTAACAAAGTTGAAAATTTTTCTTGAGGAACTCCCATTTTTGCTCTTTTTCTTGTTTGTGGTAGAAAAAAAAATAACCTGAAACAGCTTGAATGTGCAACTATTTGGAACTGGTTAAATATATGATACTTACACTTAATGTAATACTTAATTCCTAAGAATGCTAACACCATTTGCATTTGTTGAGAAGCACAATTCATAAGATAGTAATTGAAAATGACAAGTTCAAAACAATGTATCTGATGTCTGAAGTCATTTAACTAAGTCTTAAGTTTATAGGTATATATGCCCTCACATTTAATGACAAGAGACATTCTTCATAGCGTACCATATACCCAGGGGTGGAGGGACAAGCCACCTGTACAACTGTCATTGACAGGTAACATGCAAAGTATCTAAATGACAAAATATGTCACTTCCACTTCTAAAAGCATAGAGCTTTTCTGCTATCAATTTGAGTCAGTTTATCAAGTGTCTTTGTGTTCACACAAATCCTCAATGTGACAGATAGCTGAAATGCCACTTTATGCCACCATCTAAAGTCAAAGGAAAAGACCAGACACATCTCAGATTCCCAGGAAAAAATGCACACAGATTCAAACAAACTTGGAAAATCTAAACAGAGTCTTTTATTAGTGACCCTTAATGACCCACAATCAAGGCTAAACATCTTGACTAAACAATTATCTTTGGGAATCGAAATGTAAACAGAAAGAAAATTCACTGTTTGCCCTGGCCTGTGTGGTTAGTCCTGTCCAGTAATACAGCAGTACCCCATCCATACACAGCTGATCGATATTAAACAGTTCCTGCGACAACTGAAAAAGTTGTTTTCTCCTTTAGAAAAGGAAATGACTATAACTATTCAGATGTGTTGCCTTTCTCCTAAGCACAACCCAATATGAGGAAGAGAGAGAGCAAAATCTCTTCCTCCACCCAGGCATATAAATGCCTCCCAAAAGTTAGTTGACTCACTCCTTCCACTCATGCCTGCAAATCGATTTGCCTCTCAAATGCTATCGTATGAACAGCCTGGGAAAACTTGGGGGTACTCATCTGCACAACAGCCCTCAGAATTGTTTACTAAATGCTGTTTAATCTTACTAGATCTGATGTTGATTAAAGGTTCTAGAAACAAACTTTAAAATGCATAGAGATATCTCTTGGTATGTTTCACCAGGAATCAAAGTTCTGCTCCAAGTTCTCCAAGGTATGTATATCTCCAAGAAAATACCATGAGTATAATCCCTGAAAAAAATGGACCTTGGTGTCATTATAAACCCCAAGTGATCAGATCAAAGTTGGTGAGACACTATTGGTTAAAAGTCAGAACACTGAGGTCACATATACTTTCACTTTGAGTGGACAATACTCTTTGGACTTATTTCCTACAGCTATTACTCTACTCATCATAAATAAGGAAACTTTTGAGGACCCTCCCTTTCTAAGTCAGATGTTTTAGCCTCACTCATCCTTTGCCAGAAATAGAACTAAAATAAATTTCTACCATCTTATTTTTCAACAATCATAAACCTGTGCAAATGTAGAGAGAAACTATTGCTAAAGACAAATATCACTTTTCCAAGTCCCATTTCATGAATCCTGATGCTTACTTCCCAAAGACATGGAACTATTTTTCAAATGTGTAAATGTCCTTACATGGCACTTGTAATAAATGAAGAGAAAAGCACAATAAAAGAGGAAATAGTAAAAGATTAAATTGAACTCTTCAGTCCTTCACTTGGCCATCTGTCTTCAATTTCAGGCATGTTGTTTTTGAGTAGTGTCCCATTGTAACCAAATATAATAGGATAGGCAAGTTAATGAACTACAACACATCCCATCATAAATGTGATGTATCACCAGGCAAAGCCACCCAAGATGCAAGGCAGCTACTGTTTTTCTGTGGAGCTACTAGTTTTTAGTGCAGTGCTCTGGGGAAAAGGGTTGCCTCATTTATCTCTGTGTTTGTCGTAAAGTCTCAGACTGCTGCTCTATCGGTTTTTTTTTTCCTTCCTGACCTTGACCTGCAAGGGAAATATGAAAGTGGTGGAGAAGTCAGAGAGAGATAAAGGAGAGAAGGACAAGGTTTGGGTTAATTTAAGAAAAAATAGACATTCACAAATTTCTCACCATTCAGGATTCCCCAGTAAATTACAAGTTCAATTTTACTAACAATTTTAAAAACAGTTGTTAGCCATTTCAGCTATTGATCAAGTCTTTGTATGGCCCTCTCCTGGAATTAAATTGTTTCTTCAGAAAACAACTATTTGGTTTACATTCTTTCAATTTATTTAGAATGTGTGGATGACATTATTGTCTGAAGCACTACTTTTATTCTTATGCTTACAAAAACACTTTAAATGGTATTAGACATGAAATACACTGTGTTGGAAACTAGAAGACTTAAACACTTTCAGAGGAGTGATTTGAGTGTGCCTTTCTATTTTTGTGTCTAATGGATTGAATTTTGATTGAACAAGTTATAAAGCTTATGTAAGAATTTAAGGAAGTCTTTTTGAATTCATTTTCTTCTCTGATTTTACCTTTTCCATCTACCCCATCTTAGCCAATGTTTATTTTGCCTTTCAAGAGAAAAACTGTCCTTCCCACTTACTTGAGATAGTTTGGGAAGGCAGTTCTTCATTCCTAAGTACTGAAGACAGACATGATCCATGTCATCTTAGAATTTACCATTTCTTATGGGAAATAAGAATTCTTATTTCCCACCCTCAACTCTTAGAATGGTCAGGATTCTGATATTCCTTCCCCTGGTAGACACACTGTGTGCTGCCCTTCTGCTGGCTGTGAGTACAACTGAGGGTTGGACAGATTTCATTCTCATCAAGCTACACTATATAGCAAAGGTGAAATGATTTGGAAGATATCACCTTGTTTGTTGAAGGTGAACTTTAGCAGCAATTAGAAGGGAGATAGTATACAGGTGAGACCCAGTCAGATGAGTCCTGAGAAGGGACTGGGCCCTTCCAGAAAGAAGAGATTAAAATGGGAGGGGTCATATCAACAGACTGTTGGATAAGGACAGAGTGGAATATATACTAGATGGAATTTTATTCAGCTCTTTGAAAAAATAAAGAATTCTTTGGGGACAAAATGGTTGAATCTTGAGGTGACAATGATAAGCGAAATGCCAGAAAGTGAAGAGCAGGTATCAGAGGCTTTCACTTTCCTGTGTGTGGAGTAGAAATTATCAAAAAAACATACTGGAAAAACATAGCAAAAAACAATCTGAGACTTATTAAAAGTATATCAGAGTGGTATCAGAGAAACCAAGGGGAGAGGGAGAAGAGGGTAAGGGAGGAGAGTAGATGGGGTGCTGGCAGGGGAAGGGGAGGGTAGCTTGTGTGCACATGAAGGAATAAGAATATACCACCAAAGTTATACAGACATATTAGCAACTGAGCAAAACAAAAATGCAAGGGAGAGTTGGAGGGGAGGACAGCCATGTCGTGTCGAAAGCCACATGCAGAGAATGGTGGACAACCTCTGGGAGCAGGGCATGACTTTTGTCTGACAACCTACAAGAAAACAGACATACATCCAACAGCTGCAAGGAACTGAAACATTCCCAAGGCTGAGTGAACTTAGAAGGGGCTTCTGAGTCTCAGAGGAAGTCACAGACCCACCTGACACCTCGATTTCAACCTGAGAAGACCCAGGACTCCAGGACCTTTGATTATGGAGACCATGAGGTAATGAATTATGTTGCTTTAACACTAAGTTTGTGATAATTGGTATATAGCAATAGGAAATATACATTCCACCTATGAATCTACTCAGAGGTATTGTAAAGTGTGTGGTGATGAATGATTTCCTAGCTATTCGCTGGGTGACATTCATTCTCTGACAAGCTGATATTTATGACCCTTAAGTGCAAAGATACTACACTGGATCTTGAGAAGAGTCAAGATGGACTTTATCTCTGCCTGTTTCATAGATGAGGGAACTGAAGTTCAGAAATAGTTGACTAATATGAGATTATACTGTTATATAGAAAATTTTAATCTAACCCAGAGTCCTTTCCCTAATGTTGGAGAAATGAGAGCAAGTCTTACTTTTGGTGTAATTATAGAGGAAATCATCCCACCACTTCTGAACAACACATTGCCGGTGCCTGTATTTCCTATATTATCCCAGATGGTACTTTTCTAGTACACCCAGCTATCCCCACATCTCCTGTCATGGTGTCCTATCAGTAGAATCCTTTGTAGCTGGTAAATATTTAATGTGTATTTTGTGAATTAGTGAATGGCTTTAGTGAGAATAAATTAACTGTGTGAATGGGCAGGGTCCTTGGAAATATAAAGATGGCTACAAATTATAATGGGATGAAGAAGTAAGGCAAAGACAATCAAGAAAGACTTTATGACCAAATGCTTAAGGAAAATAGGATGTTTCAATGGAAGTACCTGCAACATAGGTTGAGGAAATTCTTAAATCACTGGAACATAGTCAAACCAAAGCACCAAGGAAGAAGTCATCCAGAAAACAGTCTATCAGATTAGAACTGCAGCCTATGATTACAACTAAAACTAAAATCCTCTTTGCCTCATAGTCACTGCCACCAGCAAGAATGTTATCTCAGAAAAGTGATCAATATGAATGAACATCTTTACCCATCTCAGGTCAACTTAACCTCCCTTCCCAAAGTTCAACAGTACCCTAGACTGGAAAGACCTAGAACTCAGAACTAATCTCTGAAATCATCAGCTTTTGCTGATGACTTCTTCAGTTTTCTAAAGGCTCTCCTGTTTTAAGTGTGATATTAGAAGCCTGAGGTTCCTGGAAGGAAATACTCTTTTAGATTTGTCTTTCGGAGACTACCAAAGTATTTCTGTAGGGAATGGAATCAAGACATGAACTTGATTCCTGATGAGTCTCCACTGAGTGAACATGTGCAACTGGGTTTAGCTTTAGCACTTCATGTGAGGTTTGGGTGTGCCAGCAGACAGCAGCAGCAAAGACAGAAGAGCAGAGGACCATGGCTATGGCCATCGTACACTTTTAAGGGCTCACTGTTTTTCAGTGGGAACTCTGAACGCTTTATGCCTGTCTAAAGTTCACTCTTAGATTGAATAAGATCTGAAAATGTATACTTCAGAGGGTACATTCTTCTCTTGCCACCATAAAAAACCATTTGTGTGAGGGAAGAATGCTGACATTGGTTTATTCTTCATTTCAGGAAACCATAATCAGCAAGAATACATCTAAAGTGTGAATACAGTAATTAAAGGGACAAGTAAAGGGCCAGATGTCATCCAAAAAGATCTACTCTTTGGCTGGGCACAGTGGCACATGCCTCTTAGTGGCAGCCAAGGAAGCCACAACCAGGGTCAAGGATCGAGGTTCGAATCCCACTCAGGGCAACATAACAAGATCTAGTCCCCCAAAAATAGCTGGACATGGTGGTGTGCACCTATAATCCCAATTACCTGGGAAGCTGAGGCTGGGGATTGCTTGAGTCCGTGGTACCCAAGGCAATGTGAGCCTGCAGTTCCACAGGCAAAAATAGCGAGACCTAGTCTCAAAAAACAAACAAACAAACAAAAAAAAAAACAAAAGAGGCTACCCTGGCATGTTGTTTACTCCAGGTTTGGACGTCAGTGGAAGTGAGCCCACAAACCAAAGTCCCAAACTGGAGCAAATAGCTTCTCTTGTCCCCCCCTCCGCTGCCTTTCCCCACATCTACAGGTCACCCTGTAAAGGTGGCACTCCAGAAAGGGAGCGTTCAGCAGTGGCTTATGTATCTGGGAAGACCCGTGTTTGGGTAGTGAATTTCACTGGGTCTGACTTTTAATGTAGAAATTCTGGAAGCAGTAGTTACTCTTGAATATCACATGGATCTGCTTTATCCATGAAGTGATTGATCTCTTGTCACATACTGCTAGCTGAGAACGTGGTGGCCATCACATTGACTATCTCAGTGTATCAACTCCCTATGTTGGATACACCTCAACCTTACACAGTGTTATATGCCAATTATATCTCAAGTTTGAAGTGAGTGTGTGAGTGGCCTGAAAGAGTAAATACTGGTTCCAAAGATGTTTAAATTATCACTATCATTTCACTAACACATAGTGAAGATCTGACAAGTATATAAAAAGCTTCAAACTAGGACCGCCAGATAAAATACAGGATGCTGGGCCAAATTTAAATTTCAGATAAATACCCAATATTTATTTTAGTATAAGTGTACCCCACACATTGCTTCGAATCTTCCTATTGAAAAGTATTCATCTTGTAGCTGAAATCTAATTTTAACCGGACATCTGAGTTTTTATTTGTCCCATCCGACAGCCATACAGAAAACACTAGGGTGAAACCACTCTGGACTTCCCAGGTTGAATATTTTATTCTTAAAGACATTAGCTTGCAAGTGACCTGAAAAGAAAAGTGCAACAGCCATTTTCCCTTGTTTTTGACACTGTCTTAAACAGAAAGTAAAGTGCCAGTAACAACTCTCTTACCAACAGTCAAAATAGTAGAAAGGTAAAGGATAGCTATCTCAGATACCTAACTTGTACTCTTATTTAATCAAACCATTTGTAAGTAGACAAAAATTTTAAATGACTCAAGAGACTCCAATTTTGCTCTCAGTTCTTCCTGCATCATGGCATTAAGTTCTTAAATAATTTTATAACTGGAGATACATGTAATTTTTCTTGGTGTGTTTGCAGTGTCTCTGCTAGAACTTGAAGTCTATCAGATTATTTTTGAGGGCCCAATATTGGGTCAAAGAAAACAATAAATCATGACCTGCTTTTTATGGTAATGTGCAGTTTCTCTAGATAATCTTCACTCCCTGCAAAAGTTTCTCATCTCCACACATCTGTGTTGACAGGCACAGATCCACACACGTTATAGGTAAAATATGGGATAGTGACAGTATAGATGGTTGGGTTGGATTGCTTGTTGGAGCAACAAAACTAAAAGGCACTGCTCAGCACACAAAGAGGGAAACTGAAGATGAAAACCTCCAGAAAGTTACACTGGAGCTCACTGCTGTGGCTCTCAAAGCTCTTAAAGCTCTCAGATGATACATGCTTTTGATTGGATTATTATTTTAATGGGACTTTTAAGGGCGTTTTAATGGCCTCCTTGTTTCAGCAGATCTACATTGAAAGGCATTTGGAATAGCTCCCAGTGGCAGCATGTTTGATCTTCACATTTCTTAGAATTCTGACAACCTACCAGGTAACAGTTAGTATGAGCTTAGACTGACACATTCCAGAACGGGCAGTTGTTATATTTGCCAGTACAGTTTGTTGTCCAAATCCCACGGGCCTGAGATTTATTGCCTTTTCCTCTTAACCCATGTCCCTGTAAATCCTTCCCCCAAACCCACTCTAGGCCTCCTTTTTTGAACCTCTGACAGAATTCACTATGGAGAAGTTGTCAGTCCATTGTGATGCTCCATGGTGAATGTGTGACACAGTCTACAACAAAAGTTAGCCACAGAAATCCATAGTTGCTGAATCTGTTCTCAGTGATGTATTAAGAGGATCACAGATCTGGTTCAGGGCAAAAATAATTCTTTCTTCACCCACAATCACACTGTGCCCAGAACACTCCTGAGTCACAGATGGATTCTCCACGGGTCTATAAACCGCCTGAGATGCTAAATCCAGCAGAGCAGTACTGCTGTGGCCACGACTCAGATTTCTTCCCACAACAACAACTTCAAATATGGAAAGGAACAGGGAGGGAAGAACTCAAAAAAAAAAAAAAATCAATGAGTCTAAAACTGTTTCAGAAAATGCCTTTTTGGCTGCGGATGATAACAAGGGCCAGGCGAGAGTAAAATTAGTATGGCGCTGGCATCTGTTCTCCTGGAACCCATCTACTTCCTGATAGAGGAAGCAAGAGAAGAGAGGCCATGGGATTAGCCAACATTCTCTCTGCCACGCCACCACCTGTATGTATTCCGCCATGACAGGCGTTTCCAGATTCATGGAAAGACAGCAAAGGTTGTATCATGAGCAGGAGTCCAAGGCGCTCTACTCCAGCACCCAGTTCATTGTGTTTCTTCCTTTCTTCAGATACTCAGTGAAGACGCACACAGTGAGGAACTCAAAGACTCAAAGCATAAAAAAGAAAAATTGGACAGGACTCCAAGAAGGTCACCCTGTGGACTGAGGGACAGGGGCAGAGGAATGAAGACATCAATGGTCAAACACGAAAAATTAAACAGATCCCTACCCCAGCCATTCTGAGTGTGTCAGAGAGTGCCTATTCCAGTGGCAGGGACCATGCCCGGGGCAGGGGATCAGTTCCTGGGCTGAGGGTTAGTAACAAGGGAGAGTTGGGAGCATGGAAGGCCATAAACACCACAGAACACTTACACCCAGTTGACAGCTCATACAGAGTATTTGGAGAACTACCTGCAGTGCCTATTCCCTGTGGAAAAAAGTGACAGGTGTGGGTGACACAAAAGGTGGTATAAACATCAGCAGTGATCAGTGTGAATGGCAAGGATGCAGTCCGCTGCTTCCAATAGTAGTCTAATACTCACCATGACGATTATGCAATATTTCAGTAAATTAAAGGTCAGTCCTGCCAAAGTACTAGTTGCATTTGACATGTTCTCAAGTGTGAGTGGAGGATGATGGGAAGTGCAATGTATAGAGCAATTCCATCAGCCCAATATGTCCTGTTGGACCTGCTATTATAGGCAGTCAGATTTAGAGCTTAGATTCACACCAGGCACTCTAGAAGGCAGATTCGAAGAGATGAGATGAACAGGTACACATTTGGAGAGAATAATAATGATCTATACAGGCCCCATCTTTTTTTATTTCTGTATTAACCATAGCTTTTAAAAAAATTACATTCTACTTTTAAATATATGGTAGAACTATACTTAGAGCTTTGCTTCAGTGATCAATTTTAAACCATCATTTCTATCCCGTACTGCACATGAAAAATAAATTAGTGTAATTATACCATTCTGTGTTTTCTTTCCTCTCCTATTACTTATATCTCACTTTGAAAATGGAAAACATTTGCATCATGTTCTGGGGTCTAAACATTGACTTATATTAACTATATAACTTAAATTATATTAACTATCTCTTTGGGTTAGCTAAAATTATAATAGTTTCATCAAGAAGAGCACAATTACATTCAAATTGCATTTATTTTGTCTTTTTCCTTGAACAACCATGGCAGGGTAAATATTGTTGAACCACATTTTCTTTTCGTGTAGACATTAGAGGCATTCTTCACTGACTTCAAGGAATAAAACTTGTCATTGAGAATTCGCAAAATGAATTTTCATGTGAATATTTGAGCCTGCATTCAAGTTGAAATATTTTACATGTTTCATGTAGTAACATCTAATAATTAGTTTATCTTTCCAATATATTGGCCAACTTTTAATTCTTTGGGAAACATAAAACTTCTAACTTTTATTCAGACAAACCAGTTTTAATTTGCATGATTCTTTGGAATGTTTTAACTCCTCATCTACTTAGAGATTCACTGACATTTCTCTTTCCCTTTAGTTTTCACAGTTCTATTTGTTTATATTACTGCTCATTCATCTGGAACTGTATTTTAATATACAGTGGGTTGTAAGCATCTAAATTGACCTCTCTCTTCTAAGTAGGTGAACAGTCTCTGTAGCATCATTATATCTATTTATTCTCAATGGACTTGAAAAATATCTTCTAAAAATTAAGTACTGTTTTTTATTTTACTATATATATATACTTCCATTACCATATAAGTTATATTATCATACAAGTTATGTTGTCATATGAATTTATTATATGCCATACAGGTTATATTATATTCCATCTAGGGATTCTCTGTGATTTATTTAAACTCTTCTTGAATCAAGTTCCATACAGGTTTCATTATTAGTGTTTTTTGGTATGTTTGTATGTGCAATAAGGAAACAAACAGCAATATACCCAAATGCCATCTTATTAGTATGAGTCCAAAACACTCATTTTGCGTAATTTTTAGCATTTTGATTTTGAGTTCACCATCATAAAGTATATTTTACCAACAAAACAGTCTTTTCTAGACATTCAGAGTTCTCATCATGAGCATCAGAGCCTTTATTATATGGTTATACCATGGCAGTCTCTGGAGATTTATGGGCTGTTTCACATAAAAGTTTTGCAGCCCAAAACATTGGGGGTAGTACTCCTTCTTTTACCTCCCTCTTGGAGATTCACAATGATGATGAACACATGAAAGAGAAACAAAGAAATTGTGTAGCAGAGAAATTTATGCACTATGGGTTAACCCAGTGCCTTCCAGATTTTCACTTTTTCTATTTTGCTTAACAAAGCACCAAAATGGCTCCTATGCCCTGTATGTTCCAAGGATGCATCTCCTTTAGTTTATATCCCGTCCTTTGGTCTTCATTTTTGCAGGAAAGGCCAGAGGATCCTCAGACAAGCAGGACCTCCCTACATAGATGTGCCTCTAGTTGGCAATATATGGAAGCGGTTAGACCAAAGAGAGGCTGAATTTGAGTCAAACCCATCAAAGACCCAATTCCTTCATTTGCTGGAGCAAATAGGAGTGACGTCAGTCAAGGAACTCGAGAAGTGGGACCATGTGGCCTGTGACTCCCAAAGAGGAGTCACCTCCCTCGATCTGCAGCCCAGCTGAAGCGACTCATTTCACTGAGGATGGCTTAGAGGCACTTCGTCCAGGGAACAGACACTTTACTCATCACCAGGGAGATAGTGTTTTTCCTTGTCTGTGATAGATTCCCTTTGGCCCTGCGGTCTTTATGGTTAGGCGTGACTTCCTGAGGGATTTTCTCTGGATTCACACAAGGTTCCCTGAATCGTAGGGAAAGCCTGACTCACCCACAGCTCTGTTAGGGTGGAGCTGTCATGACTTGGATGCAACTTCTTCTTGGCTGAACTGACATGATGGTAATTTTCAGCCTAAAATCAGCTGCCTCCAGGAGAAATGGAAGAACAGAATGTGGAAAAGGCACCCCTTGCCCCCCTTGAGGTGCTGACAGGAGCAGTAAAACCTTCTCTCACAGGCTTCTTCACTAGTGCCCTAAAGTGACCTGTCAGGGAGCTTGGGAAAATTTTTTTCTCCACAATTTTTTTTCTCCACAAGTTTCTCCAATGAGCTCAAGTTCCCAGATATTCTAATAGCTGATACCTATCCTACTAATAACAAATACCCAGAGTACTTAGGATAGTTGAACGACCCTGCATCATCATGCTTAACCCACATACATAAATGAAATGCTTCCTTTCCACATGGTATCTTGTGCTCTTTATCACTCCAGTCATAGGAGTAATTGTGTTCTGTTCAACACCACCCCTGGAATGGGTACTTAAATCCTCACACACTGTCACTCATGCACCAACACAAACACATATCTGATTTCTGTAAACAAGCAGGGTGGTAGAGCTATCTAGTCGATAAGTACCTCTGAGGAAGTTTGTTTGCCATTACTTAAAGCAAACAGTAGCTGGACGACAGATAAAGATGGTGTAATAGGTTGACCCTGAGCTTGATTAGGTAAGTTGGCAAGTTACAGAGAGAAAGAAAGGAAACACATGGATTGGACAACTTACCAAGATGTCTGAATCCCTGCTGTGACTCTTTCTGATTGAATGACTTCATGCAGTCCACTTTATCTAACCTGTAGTTTCCAATGAGACAGAGATGGCAGAGCTCTTTGCTAAATATATGCAACGTAAGGCTCATTGTCATATCCACAACATTATAAGAATTATGGTGTCAACCTTGGCTGTTGAGGAGTGGAAACTCAGTGCCCATGAGCAGTAACTCTGGAGATATAGTCCACAACTTTCATCAAGCATTCTTTAAATGGCTAAAAATTCTTGAGAAAATGGACATTGAACTCTTGGTATTGAAGACATTGAGTATCACTGAAGACAGACATGATTAACAAAATGATCTTCCCAAACTCAGCAAAGCTAACAATTTCCAAACTGTTACCCTCAACTAAAATGTGCACATTGCCTTTCTGTGCTTATTTGAATCTTACCTTCTTCCCTTTGAAAATTCATCTCAGGGCAACTCAGAGTCACTTGCCTAGTTCCCTCCTTCCAAGCTAGCTCTACTCCAACTTCTCCTCATTGCTCAAGAGCAAACCTCCTACCAGCCACCTTCCTTTAACTTTCAGCAGGACCCCTGACACCTAGTCACCAATTATCAAATCACACTGTAGCAAAATTTGTAAGCTGGGTTTTTTGTGTGGAGTACAATGATCTGGCTAATTCCAGACACTGACCTACCTCCTCTGAACAGTACAGCCTCCAGCACATCACAAATGTTTCATGAATAAAAGGTGAACACGTATTTCTAAGAATAAGTCTACCAGAGGGAAAGAGGGTGGGAAGAGCAAAATGGAAGGGTACCCAATGGACTGGGTGGAAGGACGGTGGGTGCTTTGGGGGTGGGTGGGGTGTGGTGACACACACCTAAAGAGTATGATCCTATACCCTCTAAATCATATGCTGTGTGGTCAGCCAATTTTCCTTTGATTAAATAAACACATACTATATTTTAAAGATTAAACCACAGTGAGAAAGTCAAATACCAAAAAAACGTACAAATTAGGCAGGTGAGAACACAATTTTTTTGAAAGACCCTCCACTACAAGAGGTAATCAAGTCTGTCAGCATTTACTTCACATGATTATTATAATTTATATAATGAATATGCGAGGAAGTTAAAGAGTATTCATTATGTAATACTATAAAATGAACATTATCGAATTTTATAGAAACATTTATCATTTGAGTACTAGCTATGTCCCTGGATGATATGTTTTCATCAGGAGACAGGAGCTGAAGTTGGAAGGACCACTGCCCTCACTGAGGTTCTGTCCCAGCACACGGCCTCCCACTCAGCCCGCAACGAGGCCGTCACCCTTGCTAGACGTGCGTCTGTGAACATTTCCCAGCGCCCCACCCCCCACTACGTGATAAACAGAACGGCAGGGGACCAGTCTTGGCTGGAAAGGAAAATGGCCAACACGGCAAGTCAATTATCTTTTGCGGTGATAGGGTCGGGAGGAAAGGGGATATGTTTGTGCAAAGCAACCACAAAGTGCCATTGGAGCTATTGATGGATAAGCTGTTTCTGAAACCTCTGCTTTTTAAAGAAACTGTATCAGCAGCACCGAGTGGCTCATTTGCTGCAGATTTGTCTTCAAACTGCTTTTTTTTTTTTTTCAAAATGCTGATAAGCACAACTTCACTCGAGAGAGAAACTATATACATTTTTCATTTAAACACAGAACAAATGGGAAACCACAGGACATATACAACTGTGGGCGCCGAGGCAAATATGCTTATGAGAAGTCAAACAAAGATGCTGGCTGAGAGCACGAATGTCCACAGTGGAGGGCAGAGTCAGAAAAACTATGGACATTCCTTGTGGAGGTGGGCCCCTGAGAGATCCCTTCCACCAAGACGTATTTCTGGTTAAATTTCATGAAGAAACTCTAGACTCCAATGTTATAGAGTACTGACGGGTAACTTGCTTTCTGGCCAATCTTTTTTTCCCATTCCTTCACAATTTATTTTATTTTTTATGTTGGTTTCACACATACACACACATTACATCATTGTCTACTCTGAGGTTCTCCCATCACCTGTCATCCTGGAACCATCTTTATCTCTTGTGTCCTCCCCCTTTCTTGCTCTGTGCTTCAAGTCTGTTGGCAGTTTTAATTTTTTCTGTTTGTCTGTTTATTTGTTTACCCTGTACCCCTCAGATAAGTGAGACTTTCCCATATTTCTCTTTTTCTTTCTGACTTATTTCTGCTAACTTGATTCCATCTAGCTCCATCCATGTTGCCATGAATGACATAAATTTGTCTTCTTTAATTGATGAATAGTATTCCATTGTGTAGATATAGCACATCTTTTTCAGCCATTCATCAGTTTTGGGGCATTTGGGTTGTTTCCATATCTTAGAACTTTTTCACATATTTAATTTTCTGACCAGATAGATATGATTAGATTTTCCAAAGGCAGGTTTCTGTCCTGTGTCCTAGTATCTGGATGTCCTCTTCCCCTACCACATCCTTAATATCCCTTGGACCTTTATCCCTGCCTTTTCCCTCTTATTCTCAGAAGACTCGCTTTTTTTAAAATTGGCATCTGCTAGTTATTTTATAAGTGTTTTACTCTGTTGTATCATATGCTACGGAAATAGCCAATGCTTATCTTTGTCGTTCTAACTTGCTTTACTACATTTAAGTCCCTTGAATTCCAGTTGACTGGGAATGCAGCATTTTATCTTTCCATATGAGGGAATACTATTCTGTAGTATGGATAGACCACGTCTTCTTGATCCAGTTCTCCATCAGTGGTTCTCAGGTTATTTCCATGTTCTAGCTATTGTGAATGATACGTCAGTAAACACTGTAAAGCATATAAGTTTTTGAACTGATGGTTTCATGTTCTTTGGATAAATTTCCCAAAGTAGGATTGCTGTGTCACAAAGCATTGCATTTCAGATGTTTTTTAATGTAAATCCAGATTGTCTTCCAAAATGGCACCAGTTATATATCTACCTATAGTGAAATAGGGTTCCTCTGGTCAATGTAATTTTATAAAGTCAAAAAAAAGAACTATAAAAATAAGTTAACTGATGTAGATTATACTGTGTGATGTAGATTATACTGTGTGTTGTAGATTAACTGAGTGCACAGCTAAGTATGGTAGACCCACGTTTGCTCTTGGATGAATAGAGAACATGGAACCCCAGGTCATTATAACATCAGGGGTGCTGAATAAAAGCATTTATTCTCAAAAAAAAAAAAAAAAGCATTGCTCAATAAAAGCATTTGTTCTGCTGGATATTAGTGGGGAATGCATGAAATCAACAGTTCTGTAGTCAAACCTCTCACTCCCTTTACTAACACAGTTGCTTGTATATCAGATTCATGTAAAAAAATCAACTCAAAGCAAGAACTATTCTAACCCATTTCTATACACTTTCCAGCTTATGTGCTAAGATTGGTCATAGTTTTATGTCTTATTTCTATTTTTCTTCCCACAGTATGTTTGATTTTCTTCTACAAAATTTTTTGTATATGCATCCATAATGTAAACAACACATAAATAATGTACTTGGCAAATATTTTAGAGTTATTCTATACCATATCCTTATTTTTAAGAATCACAATGCATATTTTATTAGTCTTTAAAAAATTCCTACTACAGAAAATAAAAAGGTTGCCATTTAAACCAGCATTAGTAAAATTTATTTTCATCATGACATTTTTACTTAATATGTAATATTTATCAGTAAGTCATGAAGCACCAGAACTCATTTTGGAATACGGTAGTATAGAAACACATTTCATTATATAAATTACAATTTTAAAGTGCAACTCAAAAGTAAAGAAACAAAAGTCACAAAATGTCGCATCTATGACGACACTTTTTCTGTAAGATAATTACAAATTTGGTTTCTCTGTTTTCCCATAGCATATACTTTTGCTAGGAGGAAAAAAAAGGGCACAGATATCATTTTTAAATGCTGAATACTGTATTATTTGGCCTGGGGGAAAGGTACATAGTATCGGCACCATTTTCTCAAGTTTTCAGGCATTCCAGCCTCCATTGGGGTTCTGAGTGGAAGTCCAACATGGACAGTGAGTGCTGGCCCTGTCTTGTTCTGCTGGATGTTGAAGGTTGAGTATTAAATGTTTGGGAGTGCCTCAGGCTCCCTTTTCTACTAATTGGTGCACCTGAAAAATAACCATTGACCTGAGCAACAATCTTCTGCACTATTAGTAGAGTGTAGAACTAGGACACTCAGTAGAGAGATGAAGTGCTCCCAGGTCTCGCCCTCACCAAATACCAGCTCCAGGCACCTGACCAAATGCGATTTTCTTTCCTCCTCAAGGGAACCCAATACTGTATGGTCCCCGCCGACAAGTGAATCAAGGAGAGCTGAGCCCCAGCCGGGGTGCCCAACCAGGAGCAGGTGGGCAGGAGTGCTTCCTGGCCCTTCATCCCCAACTGACTGCTCACTTTAAGGAAACAGAACTTACATAGCATTTGCTATAGAGTAAAGGGACTGTGGGGGACTGACCACAAGAGCAGGGACATACTTTCTATCTCCACCAAGCTTATAATGAGATATTTAGAGCTGAAGAAGCAGAAGTAATAGACTCTGCCCAGGTCCCTTCTGCTGAGGTGCAGATCCGTCTTTGGTGCAGGCAGGGGTGTGGGAAGGAGGAGAGAGCAGGAATAATGTAGGATACTGACCTGGAAAGACAGTGGAAGTAAATTAACCCAGAAATGTGTGCATATGTGTGTGTGTGTGTGTGTGTGTGTGCACATATGTCCAGCTCTCCTAGAGGGGTCTGACTGGGTGCTCCCCCAGGGAGCCAGCTTTCTTGCTGGTTGGCTAGATGATATAACTTAGAGGAAACATTTAAAAAATACATAAAAACAGTATGTAATTTGGTTCTAAATAAGGGCTAGAGCCTGGCATGGTGCCTGGAAAATAGGTACTTAATACGTGTTTATTGAATTTAATTAGACCTATAAGCCATCAGAGGGGTAGGCCTGAGACCTCTGAGCCGTGCAGGAAATGAGGATTCAGACTAAGCAAGAACAGACGGAAACAATAGCCGACCTGCATGGGGAAAGGCAACTTTGGGACCAGTCAGGGAGAGGGCAACTCAGTCAGTTCTTAAATACACACATGTGTAGCTCTGATTTGACACAAGAGGTAGATTACAACCACGCCTCTATGCTAAGACGGCGAGGATCAGGGCTGAGGATTACAGTTTCTGGAAAGAAAGACTGCAGGAAGATAAGACCTGGCTGAGGCAAACCCACACTAAGGCTATTTCTTGGTTTGACCCACAGCAACAGGAAAACATTACATTCAGAGTTGTCCAGATTTGCAGATAGATGGAGTGTGAAAAACAGAAAACAAAAAAGGGTCATGTTTGTGGTGCAGAAAAAAATCACTCTCTAACTCTCAAAATCGGGTTGGGTATCCCACCATGGTAAGAAATATATTATGACTACTTTAACCCTTTTTACAATAAAAGGGCAGGTAAAATGCTTAACTACTAAGGACACTTTATAAGTTTTCATGTAATCGTGTGTGTGTGTGTGTGTGTGTGTGTGTGTATGTACACACCCATTTTAGGCAACTTGAGGATCCTGTCTGATGTGTGGAGACCAGAAAAACCAGTGAGCATTCATGTGGACTTAGAAAGTGATCACTGAACAGACAAAAATATCCTCATCATATCAGTGCCATCTTCACAGGGAAGAGGAGGACAAGGAGAAACAAATGGATGAGACTTTCCCTTTAGGGACATGAGACTGAAGCTCTGTGTCCACAGGGGAAGTGAGCCTTCTCAGAATTAGCCCCCTGTTCCTGGCACTCTCACTGCAAACTGCTACGAAGCCTGGCGCCCCCCCCCCCGCCCCCCAGGACACTCCACTTGAGTATCCAGGAGTTGTTCACTTTTGCATTAGCCTATCTCTTAAACATGAAGATCTACTTTCTCCACTGCCAAACGGCAGTTTGGGCAAGCACATCAGGGAAGAGCAGAGAGGATGATGGCTCAGGGGGTAACTGTCTCCCCTGATCCCAGACAGAACCCTAAGGATTTCCAAGCCCTGAGTATTTCCAAACCACAAAACTTACTCATCTCATTGCTTCTATAAATTGGGAAACTCATCATGTGCCTTCATAAAACCTGAGCAGAGTGGGGTGTGCCTGTTCTTCCACTGCTCGTTTGGGACATACACCCTGAGGATGGGACCCCACCCTGTAAAGTTAGTGCCGATGAAAAGTCAAAATACATGGCCAGGGCGTCCTACTCCAGGTCACTGCTTCACGTGGAGCTCAGAACAGATTGGACCAGGTTCAGTGTGAACTTAGCTGTCAGTTATGTCACCTAGGACTGACATCATCAGAGGGGGTGAAGGAAGCAAAAGCCACATCTGTTTGTTTTTACATGTATTAATTAAGAACTGCCCATCTTCTCTTTCAGCATGGACATTGTGCACAAGGTGCAGCACCCTGGACCCCAGCATGTGTCAATGCTTTCATTTTCACCATTCACTTAATTTCATAAGGGCCTGCTTGTCCCTAAAATAATGACTCCAGATAAGAAAGCCTTCCCTCACTGCATGTGAAGTCAGGCCCAGAGAACACATTTTGGCAGCGTGTCTGGTCTGAGGGGTGGTACTCAGTATCAGGACTTGTTTTTCTCCCAAAGACAGATACCACCAATGTGAGGCTGCATTCGCAATGGAAATCACTGCTTGGGCACTGAATCCAGCCACAGAGGATTTGGCAAAAAGGCTGTAACCTCCGCTCTCTCCTCACCAGTGAGAATCCCACCACAGTTTTCCATCCGTTGGTGACCTCCATCCCAGATTCCCTCAATGCCCTTTGCTCAGGGCGATGGTTAGAGACCTCCCAGAAGCTCAGCTGTCGGACAGAATGCATTGGTTGTGTAGTTGCTAACGGTCACAGGGCGACGTGACTAAAGTCTCTAAAGTCCGAGTCCCTCTGGCTTAGGCTGATATTCCCTTCATGCCTTTCAGATGCCTTTGGATTCAGCAGCCTGAGAATATTCTTTTCATTCCTTTAGTTTCTGAGAGTCACCATGCTCTGGGGACCTTGCTCCTCATGTTCCAAATGGCTTGAGATTTTGAAAAGCCAGCCTGGGATAAGCCTCCATCTGTGTTGAAGTCTTTTGCCAATTGGAAAAGAATAGGAAGGAAACAACAGGCAAAAGAGTTGGTTTAAAAGTTACCTCAGCCTGACTCCATGCACTTCTTATCTTCCTGCTTCTTGGTGTCCATTCTTCTGAGAAGTGATGGTGATTGATGGGCTGCAAATTTTCCTTCAAGTCCTGGACTTGTTGACTATAAATAGGAAAACCACAGTATCCCCTCTCTTCCTAATTTCTTCCTCCTTTCCTCTCCTCTCCCCTTCTCTTTCTCAAGCACATGCGCTTGTTCTCTTATCCTTGGTTACCATACTGCTTCATGACGCTCCAGTGTGTGGAAGCAGGGGGCATAGACCCTGCTGCTCACCAGTCCCTGTTGGTAGATGAGTAACAGTCACCCTATCCTGGTCCTATTTCCATTGGAAACAGCTTCAGATTGTATAGAAATGTGTCCATGCACACTCCTAACAGGCAAGGAGAAACTAGGTGTCTGCCCTGGATGGTTCTGGTAAGATGTGCCAGGAAAGAAGGGGGAAAAAAAGGAACAGAGAGCAGAGAAAGGAAAGGGGGTGGGAGGGAAAGCAAAGCAAAAGAGAAAAAGAGAAAAGAGATTCTGCTACTGTGGTTTTCTGTTTTCCACCCAAAATAGTCCTCTAATCACAATGAACTTTGTTGCCATCTCAGGCAAACTCTAAGTCATTTTCTCCTTTCAGATGATGTACATCTGGGTTAAACGTGCCTCCTGAGAACATTCAGTGGCCCCGGAGAGGCTATTGGGCATTTTTACACCAGTAAACTCCAGTGTGACAGAACAGGCTCCTGTGGGAGTGCAGGAGGGAGTGTGAGGACTGGAAAAGCATGGGAGTACCCACTCTCCCCAGGGCCACAGCAGCAGCACAAGAGATTGCCCACATGACACCTGCCCTACAAGGCCTGGCGTCCTTTTTGTTGTCAGTTTGCAAGTCAGGACCTCATTGTCCTTGTCTAGAACATGAGCAGACTGGAATCTGTCGAATAAAGATGTTAGAACATGATGAACCCGGGATGCATGAACCCCTGAAGGACCAGAAGGGAGGAGTGCCCACGTCAGCCCACCCTCTGGCAGGACCCCAGATGTGAAAGTCTGAAAAACGTGATAATATTGACTCTGAAACACAAGGAGTCAGAAACTATTATTCCAAGTAACTCTTAAAATTTCAGAAATATTCTCTCTGTAACAAACACTGACATCAAGTGCTGACTCTTATTTCTGTTTCCATGGAGACCAGAAACAAGGCAAGGATGTTCATTTCTACTGCTATTATTTAGGGTTACTTGGAAGTTTTAGCCAATAAGTTAAATATATTAGAGATAAATATTTTACTACAGAAATGGGAAGCACAAGTGACTTCAATTTCTCTCATGGTCAATGGATTGCCTTGATAAGCCAGGAGAAGCAATTGGCCAGGAGTAGAGGTAATAGAAGAATTATGATCAGTATGAGTGAACATAAACAACTATTTACAGAGTTGATGGTTTTTTATTATTCGGTTGTTAGGTGATTATTTAGAGACGAAGTAACCTAGGAGTGGAGGTGAACATTGGTACTGGTGATTATTTGGATACGAAAGCAGCAGCCCCACTGAGGAGGAAAAGGAGTAAAGTGAACTGAGGACCAGTGAGGAGGGTGAGGTGAAAGTGTGGGGGTTCTCAGAGTAGAAGTCCAGGAAGAAAATAAGGCAGAGGACAGATTGGTTTGTAAACATCTTAGAATCTAGACAGAGAAATTTACACCTAATATCTAGATATCACAGAACTGATAGCGGAAATACAACACGGATGTAGCTGGTGAGTAAAATTGCGACCCTTCCTTCCCTTAATTTTCCATTATTTCATAGTGAAGATTAGAGACTTCTCACACATCTCCTCAGTCTGTGTTTATTGATGAAGATGACTCTCTCATAATAATTTTTGGGAATCTACCCTGTATGCTCAGGTGAACAAATTTCCCTTCGTGTTAAAGTGGAAAGAGGCAACCATGTCTTTAGACAGATGTTATGAAGGTAGTAATACCCAAAGATAAATTGTTTAGTCTGAGATATTTTTAACCAAAATTGTAGTAAGATCTGTTTTGATGAAAAAATGGATAAAAATAATTAATCAGCCCAAAATGGAGAGTAATGTGAGGTGCCTGCAGGTATCATTGTTACATTACTTACAGCAGGTATAATAATTAAAGGTTAGCATCTAAGACTATACAATTTTAAGAAGGTGATAGAAAAGTCAAAGGCATATCTTACTACATGCAGGAATGCTATATGACAAAGGTCACATTACAAATCAGTGTAGCAAAGAGAAAGGATAAGGTTTGGGTATACTTGATTTAAAAGTACAATCAAATTAGAATGCCATAAAAATTTGTCAATAAAGTTCTTTTTATTTGTACTAAAACATTAGCTATCTACACAACATTGAAAGAAATTATTGGTTGTATAGGTTTCTATCTAACTACTGGATGGGGCCGGTCTCTCATGGGATAAAACCAAGGGGATAACTCAGAAAGTATGAGAATCCTTAAATATCTAGCATTAAAAATAGTTTCTCAAAGCTTATACATTATAAAGAGAAATTAGGAAGAAATTCAAAGCAAATGGTTAACTGAAAAGGTAATGCTAGTAATGGAAGAAATAGCAAATGGGAGTAATGGTTGCAACATTGATGTTCTGATTATGAAGCAGCTGCTGACTCAATCTGCCCAAAAGATATGATCTGTCACTGTTGTAGTTTGGTATTTGCACCCCCATTCATATGCTGAAACCCCAACATTTCCAAATGATAACAGTGGAGGTAGGGTCTTTGGGAGGTGTCTATCTCATAAGGGTGGGGTCTCCATGAATAAGGTTAGTTCCCTCATTAAGATGCTCTGCAGGGGTCCCTGACCCTCTACCATGCAAGGACACTTCAAGGAAGCCCCCAGCAAAAGGGCCTGAAGTCAAGAACTGAGCTGCTGCCTCAGCTTTGGACTGTGGAGGACAGTCATGGCTCTTTCGTGCCCCAACCTGTGAAGACTCAGGCAGGCACACAACCATAGCTGCACATCTGAGCCAAGCCCTGGACTTTCATTAACATTTAAAAAAAAAAATCTCTACTAAAATAACTGACAACAGTACCATTAAAACGTATATTTTTAACTTTATCGGTTTGCATTGCTGAACTGCTCATTTGCAGCACTCTGCAAGTTTCAAGGACACAGTTTCTCACCCAAGCAACTATTTATATCCTCCACCCTCAACACCAAAGGCCCATCCTCACCCCTTACTCCCCAATGGCTCCTCCATCCTTCCCTGACCCCTTCCTCTTCACCCCCCCCCATAACCACTAGTCTTTCGTTTTGTTTTGTTTTCCCATTGTTTTGTTTGCTCATTTAATTCCCCCTCTTTTTATTCCACCAGTGAGTGCAACCATAAGGTCTTTTTCCTTCTGATTGGTCTCACTTAGCTTGACTCCCCAAAGGTCCAGCCATGTAGTCACTAACGGTAAGAGTTCATCTTTCTTTATTCCATGAGTGCAAAATTTTGATATTTTAAGGAGACACTGTGTCACAGACTTTCAAAAAGCAGTTCGGCTCATGTGGGTACCATTCTGTCCCAGCCTTTTGATTAGAACTTTCAATTCCTCTGTTGATCTTATTTTAAAGTGCTTCTTCATCTCACCCTGCTCTCCTTGCTTGGCGTGAAACTGACTTCTGAGTGGCTGTCCAGGACTACCTCAGCCTTATCTTACATGGTATCTCCTTTTCTCCCACCCAACTGAGAGATCAAAAAACACCCCCTCTATAACCTTTCTCACCCAACGAGGCAAACAGTTCCTTTTGCCTTGCTCTTTGCTGGAAGTACAAAGACTCCCATGATGGGACACGTCCATGTTGACGGTGTGGCCTTCAGAGCAGCTGCTCTGGTCTCCAGATCTGCCTCCATTAGCTCATCTCTTCGCTTTCCTGTTTCAACCTAACTATGCTGCATTTACTTAATTCTAAAATATATAGGCTTTTCACACTTTAATATTTCTTTTTTTTTAAATACATTCATCTTTATTTTATTTTATTTTATTGAGACTAGGTCTCACTATTTTTGCCCATGGAACCGCAGGCTCTCATTGCCCAGGGTACCACGGACTCAAGCAATCCCCAGCCTCAGCTTCCCAGGTAGCTGGGATTACAGGCGCGCACCACCACACCCAGCTGTTTTTTTTTGGAACTAGGTCTCGCTACGGGCCCCAGGTGGGACTCGAACCGCGATCCCTAGCCCCGGCCGCTTCATAGGCTGAAGCTTACAGGCATGAGCCACTGTGTCCGGCCTAGTATTTTGAAATTGGAATCTTCACTGAATTTGTTAATGTCTCCTTATGTTTTACTCATTACCTTAACTGGAATATTAAGAGACAATAGCTTATACTCAATATCAAGCTTATAAGATAGAAAGCATCATTTAAAAAAGTTTTTCTCAAATGACACAGCTCTCCCTTACAGAAAAAAAAAAGTTTTATAATCAATAAAGTTTTGTTGTGGCTTCTTTTATTATTTAGATTTTAAATAATCCCGCTACAGTTTGGAAAGATGTCTATGACAACATTTCTTCCTTGGCAATCTTATAAGCAATTCTGGGGGTTCTGGAGAAATACATAATGACTTAGACATTGGGAGGAAAATACTTTGACAAGAAGATGCCTGCTCTGTTGAAATCTGGGTTGCATTTCAGCTGGAGATGCTCATGGGGCAAAGGTGACCAGGTCCATCTTGATTGTCTGGTGCCCATGATGCATTTGTTAAAAGCTCTGCATATCCCCAGCTTTGTTGGTGGACGTTCAACATCTGGCTCTCTGAGAGCAAGGCAGGAGGCAGGCGTGAGGTGGGCGGGAAGAGAAAGCCTTGATGTGTTGGCATTTCCCAACCTCCCTGGTTTCCCACCATTGCCAGTTCATGCTACCAACACAGCATTGCTCAAGGTAGGCTTGGGAAGAGATGGACACAACCCACACCAGTACTGGGTACATGGAAAAGATGTTTGATAAGCCTGGAGGGAGCCTTCAGCTGGTGCCCAGACTTCTTGAAGGAGCAGAACAGTAATAGGGAAGCAAGGACAGAAATTTGAGTGGGAAGGGACAACTGGTGGAGCCAGAGGTTCAACAGACTTCAAAAGAGAGGGGAGATTTTATTAGCATTCTCATTGCTTTAGAGTGAGTGACTCATGTGTGTGACAGAGTTGTGACAGAATTGCATAAAAGTACTGGTTGAACTTCAAGACAGGCCCAATGGAGACTGAGACTGACTGCGAGGGTCAGACTATGGGCTGCAGACTTCCTTGCTAGAAGCAGTTCAGAGGACGAACAATGGAAGTCAGGGAGGATGGAAGGTCTCCAAGAAGGAGCAGAGAGATTTTATTGTCTGCTTGCTTGTTCCCTCACACTCCTGGCAGGGGGGGTTTAGTTTATTTGGCTGGCCATAAAGGACAGTAGAGTAAAGGCAGAGGAAGGGACATGGTTAAATGCATGAGTCTCCATTGAGTCTCTCTGGGGCCTGTAGGGTGGAGCCAATACTAAGTATTCTATGTGCTCATGGTGCAAAACAGATCCTGTATGGCTCTAGTCCGATAGCGCCGTCTAGCTCAGGACTCCTCATTTTAAGAATTGTAGAATCTCTTTTGGATAAGAGCTTCACACCTTACATTTTCCAAATTATGTTCCCAAATTTTTACCTGAGAAAGTATCATGAATGTCCCATAGACTCAGTGAGGCAAGATGCACAAAACATGACTTAGCGCCATTTTTTATAAACTGGGAAAATGGGGAGGAAAGGAAATGAAGGGATGTGTCTGGAAGTGCCTCCTTTCCCCCCAGATGGAGGACACAGAGTCAGGTCTGCATGCCTCTGACTGAGCTCTGCCAGGTGACACCTGATGCCCTGCAGCTCCCAGATGCAGGGCCCACCCACCAGAAGCAGAGACAAGGCGACGGCCGTGCTCTGGCTACATTTTGTCCACTGCTTGAGAGATTCTTTCTGCCCTGGTGTTCCTCTGAAAAGGACAGAAAAGTGAGGGGGTGAGGGGGAAGTGGAGGGGCCTTTCTCTGTGTGGTCCAGAGACCTTTAGTGCAGGAAGTGGGCCCTTCTGGCCACAGTTCTACCAGGAATCTTTTCCTCCTTATAGTAAAACCCTGTTTATAAATATACATGCACCCACATGCAAACATATACATCCCTCAAACGTCCAGAGCAGCTCTATGTCCACAGAGATAAATTCAGAAAGAAGCATGACAGAGACAGATGAATCTAGAAGTATTTTTAATTTTTTAAGAAAACATTTGCCTGCTTTGGGGAGAAACAGTCAATTCTAAGGGAAAGGAAACCTGTACTTAGGCTAAACTTCCTCGGGATTAATTATTACTGTATTTGAAATCCAAATGACTTGACCCATCATTAGTGGATAAGTGCAGGCCAGGGAATAAATATCCACTCTGTCCACCATGAGACAGGTATCCACACCGAGTTCAAAGGCCCCCAACAGTACCACACACACTCACTTGGGCCATCTCTAGTGTTGTGATGATGACGAAAGGTTGGACGGGCTCTGAAAGCCAAGGGAGGCAACCAGCACAACCTCAGGCTAATTAGCAGAAACCACAGGTATAACCAGCTGCTGGGTCATTCACGTAACCAATCCTTGAGCCAGATGCCACTTTTGGAAAAACATACCTCAGTGCTCCTCATTGAAATTCTGACCCTGGGCTCATAAAGAGTGTACTGTGTGAGCGACACAGGCCTGGCTTGGGGCAACTGGGGCCATTCTGTGAGATATAGGGCAAGGCTTTGTTCTGCTTTCCAAGTGGTGGCTCATTGTAAACAGCCAGCTCAGTGCTCCTGGGACCCCGGCTGGCCCAGCGATGGGGTAGCGCCCGCCCGCCACCCCAGCCTGGCTCTTGCTAGCAGAGGGAAGGGATCGTAGCTATAACATCTCCTATGAGGTAAATGAACAACGAAGTGTTTTATCAATAAAATTTCATTTACACCTCACACGCGTATCACTTAAATGACAAAAGCCCAGGAACACCTCACATCTTCTTTGGAACATATGTCTCTTTTCGATTAATAAACAGACTACAGACCTCGAGCACTTGCGTATTTAATAAGTGTTATTTGAAGATGGTGGCATTTGTTGATTTGAATTCATGCACTTGGCTTACAAAGGGTTCTCTTTCCTCCCCCTTACTTAATGGCTCCGAGTTGACTACCAGTCCTTATGAAGGAAACATTTAATGATCTAAAAGAATTTTTCAAACAATTGGGTACCAGACGCCACACATGCTGATGCTCAACTTTTTTAATATTTGCAAGGTGGTCATTCAATCTTAGTACACTGTCCTTTTTTTTTTTTTTTCTTTTTAGCGTTGTCATAGAAATATCTGCTCTGGATAATAACATGTGGCAACAAAACTAAACAGAGCAGATTCCAAAAGAGTACTTGGTTATAAATGCCCTTTTGCAACTGAGGACCCAAAAATAAAAAAAATGTATTGAGCATATATAAATTGGTTTAATGTCTCCCCAAGGTCGGGGAACAGAGCTTTTTTGTTCTTTTTAATAAATCAAAGGCAAAAAAAAAATAAATAAAAGCAAAAGGTCTAATATTGCAAATGTCTAGATACACTGTTCTTCTTATCCCTCCTTGACAAAATTTCCCAAATTCTTTCTTTTCTATAAAATGATTTCCCATTTTTCTAAACAGTTTGTTGAAGGTTCATGATAAAGCCATACAAAGACTTTGCAGTGTATTCACTTGCCCACTGCGCTGGTGGGAAAACGCTATCAGGATGATGAGAATAAACCCAAATTTGTCGAATAGCGTTCCATCCTGCCTCTCGCCTGCCCCCTACCCTCCGGAAGGCGCCCTGTAGCCAGATGCTACAAGAACAGAGAGCGGAGGTAAACCGTAGACCGTGCGGGTCAAAGACACAGCATCGAAACAATGGCTGCACCCGCCATGGATTCTCAGAGTGAAGTATCTCCAGGGAGCGCGTGAAAATGAAACCTTTTGCTGTTAAACACACAGCGGTAAGGCGAAGGCAGGGTAGCAAAGCAAAAGACTGGTGAAACTTGGAATCCAGTTCTTCTGGTGGGTTTCTCATTGCTGATCAGATTTTTTCCTCCGCTTGATGTTATTTTACCTGCACAATTCACGTGACCCAGTGCGGTGAAACCACGCCCTTGGAAGGCTGCACAGTGCTTCCGTTTCAGTGCAAGAGCTTTAGAAAAGCCTAGATCCACCGCCATCTGCCGGCGCTGTGGGCACCCGTGTGAGCGAGCCGTGCTGCTGGTCCCCGTGTGAGCGAGCGGTTCTGCTGGTGCCCATGTGAGTGAGCCGTTCCGCGGACGCCTGTGTGAGCGAGCCGTCCTGCTGGTGCCCGTGTGAGTGAGCCTTTCCGGGGATGCCCGTGTGAGCGAGCCGTCCTGCTGGTCCCCGTGTGAGCGAGCTGTTCTGCGGGCGCCCGTGTGAGTAAGCCAGCGTTCTGCTGCTGCCCGCGTAAACGAGTCGTTCTGCTGCTGCCCGCGTAGGCAAGGCGTTCTGCAAACGCCCGTGTGAGCGAGTGTTCCATGGTGGACGCCCGTGTAAGCGAGCGTTCCGCGGACTCCTGTGTCCGCGTTCTGCAAACGCCCATGTGAGCGAGCATTCTGTGGGCCACCCGTGCGAGCGAGCATTCTGTGCTGCCCGTGTGAGTCGTTCCGCGGACTCCGGTGTGAGCGAGCGTTCCGCGGACGCCTGTGTTCGCGTTCAGCAAACGCCCGTGTGAGCAAGCCGTTCTGCAGGCGCCCGTGCAAGCGAGCGTTCCGCGGACGACTGTGTCAGCGTTCTGCAAACGCCCATGTGAGCAAGCATTCCGCGGGCGCCCTTGTGAGTGAACGTTGTGCTGGTGCCGGTGGGTGTGAGTGTTCTGCTGGTGCCTGTGTGAGCGTTGTGCGGACGCCCGCCCGTGTGAGCGTTGTGCGGACGAGGTCGGTCCTACAGGCAGACATTCTGATTTGTAGTATGCTTGGGCTTTGGAAGAGTAATTCTTCACTGTAATGCGGTTTGGCGCTGTGATTTGATTTCTAATATAATGTGACCACAGGAAGAAAATGGACGAGTATGGTGGTCCTCAGAACGCTCTGCTACTGCCAATTAGCTAAATGGCCTCCTGGTTTGGAAATGAGTTTCATGAACCCTCCATGCGGAGAAGGGTGAGCTCTGGGAGTGTACATGAAACCATCTTCTAAGACTGCCAGTCTAGGGGCTAGAGGCTAAGCTCAAGCTACAATTTCCCAGGGCCACAAAGGGTCTCTAGAGAGCTCGTGGAGGCATGCATGACACAGGTCTCTGGTAACAGAGTCTCAATGTGTCTGCTGGCCACACCCCCCCTCAGACCCCCCCCCCCTCACTAGTGCTCCATGCCCAGCACAGGGCCAGGCCCACACACTTCAGTTCATGTGGGACATTATCAACCCATATTTTCAAAAATTACTTTTCAATCATGTTAAAATTTAAGACTTTTTTCATTTAATTGCCATATTCATACACTGTATGAATTAAATTTAGAATTATTCAATGACTTCTGCTTTTTAAGAAACTTAAGAATTTAGAAATCTTAATGATTTACTATAAAGAGATAAGGAGGTTCTAGAGAACACATTTTTTGGAGTTAACATAAAAATATTTGACTAATTTTATTCACTCAAAAACTAGAGTGAAGAAAAACTATTCCAAAGGTTTATTTTCATGCATTTCATATATTTTCCCTTGTATTTTAAAGGTATTCAGGCATCATTTCTTCTTACTCCCTGTGATAAAATGACAAAATACATTCCCTTTCAAGGTTCATTTCTTATTTCTAACAATAGGAAGTATGTTTTAAGATATAGTGTTAAAAGATAAGTTGGGGGATTTAAATTGAAAATTTTATATTAAAGATACTTTTAAACAATTGAAGAAAGAAAACCAATGGGAGGCATTTTATCAGGACACGAAGCAAGTATTACTAGTGATCAAATAATTCTCCATTGATTGTTTCTGAAATATATCTTCTTATCACTGTATGTTTACTTGTGTGTTTTCACTGAAAGGGAAAATTATGCCAATTCATACATATGCCGAAGACCTACACTATGTGCCTGCTCTGACTATCTTCTGCTGCCACCGCAGTCCTCATTCCCCACATTTACTGAATGTCAATCTTGTGAGAGACACTAAGCAACCTGCGGAGGGCCACAAAACAATGGTCAAGAGGAGGCCTCTGTCTTTTATGACAATCTAGGTAACATATCTACATAACCTAGTTACTTGCTGTCTAACAAAGCCCACTTTAAACATAGATTTAAAGTAAAAGGAGATAGATTTAAAATAAAAGCAGAGGTGAAAAAATGATGCAAAATCTGGAATATTTTGCATTCATTTGAAGTTACTCTTTGTCAGACATTGTACTAGAACACTGGGTTTTTACGAAAGTAAAAACAAGCCCAGTCCAGACCCAGGGGAACACACAGATGGACTCCAGGAAAAGGATACCATCACAAAGGGAAAGCTGGCTGCTCAGATAGGCCAGGTGGATTTCTTTGCATTTCTTAAGTGATTTATTTATGTTTGGTTTAAAAAAAAAAAAAAGGTATTGAGAGAGCATCAGTTGATAGCATTAAATCATTTTCTGGTTCATAGCATTGTAATTCAACATCTGTATTTCTTATGTCATGACGATCACCCTGCAGCTGATCCTTTTTGTCCATTTCATGACCACCCCAAAACCCTCCCTTTCTGGTAACCTCCAGCCTATTCTCTATATTTAGGAGTTCCGGTGTCTTGTTTTGTTATTGTTTTGTTTGTTCATGGGCTTTGTTTCCTTCTCTTTCCCAAAGAGATGACCAACAAGAACACAAAAAGGTACTCAACAGCACCCATCACCAGAGAAATGCAAACCAAAGCCACCTGAGACCTCCCCTTCCACCTGTGACATGGCAATATCCACAAGGTGAAACACAGCAAGTATTAGTAAGGAAGTGGAGAAAAACAAGGGCTTTGACATTTTTGGAGGGTTTGTCGATTGGGCCATCCACTACGGAAAACAGCATGGATCGGATCTCTCAAAAAAATTAAGAATGAATCCTCTTCTACTTCTGGGTATTTACCACAAGAACACAAAACACTGTACTGAAAGGATGTACGCATATGCTTGTGGAGACTGCCGTTGTTGTTATGGGCAAGAGTCAGCAAGCTGATTGGAAGCAGCAAGGGTCAGAAGAGAATTTTCTAAAGTTAATCACTAAAAGCTGCCATGGCCCTTTGTCAGAAGGAACTTCACAGAAATTACCAACTCCCAGCACAAGAGAGGTAACAGAAACAAATTTCTTTTAGGGTGCTGGGAGGCGATCCCCGAAGGGGCTTATAAACTGAGGTCAGGGCCTTCTAGAAGGTCACATTCTTCAGACCCGCCAGTTAAGGGTGATAGTTGCCAAACCTGAAGCAAATTATGTGTCTGTGCTCCCTGCCCCCACGTTTCAGTTCCGGTTCACATTACTTCTGGTAGTGCGTGATTTACAGTGCTTGCTTTTGAAATGCAGCTTTTCCCAAGGTTTCATTGTTAGTGTTTAAGTCATTAGAATCGTGGCCTCCGTGTATTTACAGAAATTGGCTACATATTCCAAATGTTGATCTGCACAGGACTCGTTCTGCCCTTTAAGCTCTTGTTCACATACAGAAGTGGCATTTTAAGACTCATGTTTAAAGAATAATGCTTTCTCTTTCCTGCCTTCTGTGTTTCTGTATTTGGAGTTGACTTGAATACTATCTACTGCAATTGCGAGATAGATGTTTGTGGTGCGTGCACATTGAGACATTTTAAATCAAAGAGTTACAAAGAGAGGTCAAGTGTGTACATTTTCTCAGCACACAGTGAGGATGGATGCTAAGAAAGATTTTGCTAAATGAAAGGAAAATGTAGATATAACCGTTTGGTTCATGATTGGCAGATATGGGGTGTTCACCGGGGACAAAAGACTGTAGATTTGACATCCCCTCTTTTTCTTGGGTCTAACGGAGCATTTGGTCCATTGTATGAATCCACAGGGTTGGGGAGTTTCTATCCAAGTTCTTATAACTGTCAAAACAGAATTTCTAACAGTCCCTGCCTCGGGCAACTACGTCCGGGATGACAAATGCCACAAAGTATTATGCAAACTTCAGTTTTCTGACTCCCTGGTATCTTCCCTTTTTCCTCCTACAGGGGACTTGGTTCACCGTGGTCTTGTTTGGAATATTCCATGAAGAACACTGACAATGTATTCAATTCGTCATGCTATGAACGATTTTCATGGCTGGAAATACAAAGGCCGGTGTTAAATGAGAGCCTTTATAGGGGCTTTGAACAGTAATAAATTCTGATGAAAAGTCTCCCACCCCCGCAGACCATCTTAATCTTTTTCAGACGCACACTGCTAGCTCACCGGAGGAGCGCGAGTCTGCGGCTGGACAAGAGGGGAGCACAGACCCCGCAGCCTTTCATTCAAGCTGAGAGAGAAAATTCACCCAAATTTCACAAAACAGCGTTTGGACATAAACCAAATGAAAAATTCTTTGCATAGCTGACCCGACGACATGCCACCGAAAAGGACCAAGTTGGCTATTTGTGCTGTCTCTGTGCAGAGGGTGAGCGAGAGCCATAAACTGCTGAGGTTTGATTTATTCTCTATCGTAATCCAAAGCACAACGACTCTGGAGTTTGATAGAAGATAATATGATGCCTTTGAAGGGGGAGAAAAAAATGGGGAACAGAGTAAGACCCGGTGGCATCCGAATAGAGAGCAAAGCGGGTTTCCAAGTCCCCAGCCCAAGAGGCGGAACTCCGCCTGGAATGTGATAAGGTGGCCAGGCCTGTTGGGAAATGCTGCTTTGGTAGGCGCGCTGAACTGACGAGCCATATAAAGAAGTGTTGCAGATTAGAAGCTTATTTCTTGTCAACATATCAGGGGTGGTCCTTTCGCCGTCTCCCCGTCGGTGGGACACTGAGCCGTGACAGAAGGAGCGGCAGAAAGGCTGGCTTCTAAGGAGGAAGAGAAAATGAGCTTAAATAACCTAATCTGGATTTTAACTCCCAGTGAGCATAGCCTCCTCAGGCTGAGGGTGAGGGTCACAGAAGCCTTGCCCTTTGCAATCAGAGCCATTGTGAACACTCTCCTTAGGACCCACTAGCCTGGCCAGTCAGTATTACTTCATGGTACCCTACCTGCACCTCAGCTGCTTCTTCTGGTGAATGGGTACAATAACAGCACCCCTAGCATTGGTTTAAAGATTGAGGCAATAGGTTCCTCTCAGCCTTGGAAGGACTAAGTGGGGTAACAAGTGGTCCATGGAGTGCCTGACCCATTCTTTCCCCACTCTTGTAAAATAAGGACAAAGCACTATCAGTGGACTGGAGTATTTTCTGTTGTCCAGATGCTACTAACGTTACTTGCTAAGCAGCTCTCCTCTGCAGTTCCTCCCTGAGGCATTCACATTGCGCATGTCTATTTCAAAGTTTCGTACCTGATTCCCCACCATTCTCATGGGCCAGTGGGTCTTGAGGTTCTTTTTCTTCCTTTTCAAGAATCCAACAGGCTAGCACTTCTTTAGAAAGACGCCAAGACTCAGTTTTCATCTCTGATTAACACCGCTCATCTGCCTCAGAGCAAACCAGTCAAAGCACGGCGGGAAAGTAAAATCACAGAGAAGGGACATTAAGCTCACTCGTTATAAACTACGCTTGAGCATCTGGTCTTGGGAATCATTTTCTAAGGGCAGGATGATGTGGAGGATAAATTCTTCTCGTAGGAAGAAGCAGTGCTGTCTTGAAATGAACCCAGTCACACTAACTTAGCAAGTGTCACTGGTAATATCCAGGCAGAGGAGAGCTATAGCTTGCCTACAAGGCATCAGTAGCGAGCCAGTTAATGAGAACACAGGTTTTACAACACTGCAATCAGAAACATCGCCCCCTGATTTCTATTTTCACAGAAACTCAGACTGTGGCCTGGGCAGTTAGTTACTGAGTGTCTCCACGCAACATACCCTGGGATCTCTTCTCAAAGCTCTGAGCTCTTTTTGAGTTGCTGTCTCAGGGCTCCCCAAACAGACTCTCCTGCTATAATTACAAGCTGGAAATAGCCTAAACATTTCCTGAAGTTTTGAAAATGTTACACACTTCAGTGTTTTCTGACATGGCTTTCACACAAATGTTTAGTGACACTGGAAAAAAAAATGTTTTTTGCAAGAGCAAAGCCAGCAGCTGGTTATTATGGAAGAGCCATCCCAATTTTCAATCCTGGGAGGTATAAATAAATACAGAGAAATATCCTCTCTTTTGAATGATCATCCGCCCTCTTGAGGTTTCCATCACTCCTGGCCATAAATATCACTTAGCTCTTCCATTCATTTGTGGCCTGGTAATATACACCCCCAGGAAGTAGGAACTTCTCATTTCTAGAGCTGGCTTGGCCACCCACATACTGTGTGACCTTGGACAAGTCACTTAGCGACTTTTTCAACCTTAATCATAGAGCAAGAACCTTGGCTTGAGTTGTGAAGATGACCTTACTTGTATTTACTAAGGATTCCCTTGCTCAAAGGTGATTTTTGTAAAAAGTGACACTGTCTTTCCACATACAGAAAGACTGGTAGTGAGATTGTCTCATCAAAACACAGCAAGATGGGGATGCAGGAAAAATATAGGTTGCACTCTTCAGCACAAAGAAGTTTAGGAACTGAGTGTTCTTAAAACTTACGTCAGTGAAAGGAAGGCTCCAAGGAGGACTGAAGGACCTTAGAGACTCGCCACTTCTGCTCTAGCAGAAAATTCTTTAGGAAGTTTCAGAGACGTAGCCTTCACTGTTAGGTCATGTCACAAATAGTTCCTCTGGGCTCCCATGATCCCTTGACGATGCTGATGTCATTTCACCCATTATACTGTGTTATTATTTATTCATGTGCCCAGGACACTCCTAGACTTCAGCCATCACAGATAGGAGTCCATCTTATTATACTCATCTTTCTGGAGTTGCACTCTGGCACACGGTAGGTATTAAATACATATTTCTTGAGCTACCCCACGATGAAGCATTTGCTTGGACAGGAGAAACTGTCCCACTCCATTCTCATAGCCTATGGAGAAATGAGGTGATGTTTTTTCCAGAATACTAGTTTATACTCTTTAATAAGACTTATCTAAAACCTTCACTAAGATTTTAAAGTGCTGGCTGAGGATGTGGAGAAAAAGCAACCTTCTTATACTGCTGCTGGGAAGACAGGCAGGTCTAGCCCCTATGGAAAACACAGAGCTTTCTCAAAATATTAAAAACAGGCCTTTCCTAAGATCCATCAATTCTACTCCTAGGTATGTAAAGGAAGGAAAAAAAAAAACACTAATTTGAAGGGATATATGCAGTCAGAGTTCATGACAGTACCATTTACAATGCCAAGCTTTGGGAACAACCTAATGCCCAACAACAGAGGCATGGATTAGAAAAATGTGATACACACACAGTAGGATACTACTCAGTTATTTAAAAAGATGCAGCCTTGCTATTTTTGACAATATGGATGGAACTGGGATGGTGCTAAGCCAAGTAATTGGAAGTAGAGGCATGAATAAGGACATGCTTTAATCAAGAATCAAAAAAAAAAGATGTGAGTTCTTCTCTGTTAACATTTACTCTGAGCAACAAAATGGAAATTCTGGAGGGAAAACTGACATTTCAAAAGCCAATATAAAGCCAGGCATGGTGGCTCGTGCCTGTAAGCTTCAGCCTATGAAGTGGCTGGGGTTAGGGATCGCAGTTGGAGTCCTGCCTGGGGCCCGTAGCGAGACCTAGTTCCAAAAAAATAGGTGGACATGGTGGCACGTGCCTGTAATTCCAGCTACCTGGGAAGCTGAGGCTGGGGACTGCTTGAGTCTGTGGCACCTCGGGCAAAAATAGCGAGACCTAGTCTCAAAAAAACAAAACAAAACAAAACAAAAATATCAAAAGCCAATATATCTCAGATTTTCCAGACTTCCCCAACCTAGAAAAGCTAAGGCCATCCAGCTATCAAGGACAAACATCCTTTGGCCTCACAGTGTCTCCCTTTTCCTCCCATGCACTCTACCCTTTACTGCAGAGCACCCCAACTCTGGGGCACCCCACTACCCATGTGCAGCACCTTCTTCCTCTCTTCATGTGCATGTAACTGGGTAGGTGAGTTTATAGATTGCATTCACGTATGTCAAAATTCTAGTTTTTTAAAAAATGTTGGTTGGATTCTCCTCAGTCCTGCATTTGTTTTGTGTAGAGTATAAGTCAGCATATTAGAGCTCTTGGAGTCAGATGGTCCAGTCTTTTTTGGCACCAACCATAGGCTAAGAAATGCTTTGACATTTTTCAAATATTGGAAGGAGGAAGAGGAGGAGAGAAGGGAATAAAGGAAGGGAGGGGGAGGAGGAGTAGGAGAAGTGGGTAGATGGAGGGGGAGGGATGGGGAAGAAGTGGGAGGCAGCTGTAGTGGTAGAACCCGGATGTAGATCACAAAATCTAAAATATACTAAGATTTTACAGACTCCTAGTTTAGAAGGGTGGTTGACTTTACTCACAGAATGCGATTTCTTTTTATTTCATTAGGACAAGATCATAAGGCAAGTGCCAAAAGAAAATATGGTTCAAACTGAATCCTAACACACATGAACTCATGATTGAAGTCTTCCAGAAGACTTTGTCTTTAGTGGCAAATAGGCCAGTTACCATGCCTGCAGATACTCTCACATGTGCTTAGAGGAGGCTGGGGGTCATCCCATCCTCAGGGAGGCAATTTTGCATGAACCCAGCCAAAGCAACTCTGCTCCCCTTGCCAGTGATGGGTAAAGACTTGGCAAAAGCTCTAAATCTAACCAGTAAAGCATCAGGGTAAGTCCACTGTTGGCTGCATGAGGAGCGCTTCCTTTTTTATAAAAGGGAAGTGAAAGAAAGGACACATCGTTTGCTTTCTTCCCCTAGCACTTCAAACACTGCTGAGAGAAACCATCCTGAATCCAGAGGCTGAAGAGGCCCTCAGAGTGGAAGGTTGACCAAAAAAAGTCCAGTCTCAAGTCACCTACCTGGACATTTGATATGTAATGTAATGAAATCTCTGTGGTTAGGTGTTTGTCTCCCTGTCCCATACCCTTCAACATCCAAATCCTCCGATAACCCAGGCATGAAACTTCCAGGAGTAACTTCCAGGGCCACCTCTGCTGTTTCCTAATAGAGTTTTTTTTTTTCTTTTGAGACTGAGTCTTGCTATTTTTACCCATGGAACCACTAGCTCCTTTTGCCCGTGGTACCACGGACTCAAGCAATCCCCGCCTCAGTTCCCAGGTAGCTGGGATTACAGGGGCATGCCACCAAACCTGGGTATTTTTTTGGGACTAGGTCTTGCTAACAGCCCCAGGCAGGTCTCCAACTGAGATCCCCAGCCACAACTCCATAAGCTGTTGCTTACAGGCATGCGTCAGCATGCCTGGCTTTCCTAATAGAAGATTTTAAAACAATGAAATGTTGATCTAATCCTAACAGAACAGAGCCACGCAGTGGCAAACCTACCCCTCTGGGCACATCCTCTACTCTCAAATCTGGGGAAGAGTCATCTCTGGGTCCAGCTTTCATGACAAATTCTTGACTTAGAAGAAGTGCTATCAAGAAAACAAACTGGGTCTTCGTAATCACAAGTGAGTAAATGGCTCTAGCTGTCTTTAGAAAGGAACTTGGACTTTGACATAGCAGAGCTTCTAAATCTACTTGGGAGTATAAATGTAGCCTTTCACCCACATATTCTTGAAGAATATAATGGGAAAAATTGTAATAAATGCCAAATCATTCAGTGAGATTAATTTGAGAGTCAGAAGTGGAATTCCCAAAAGGACAGAGCAAATCTTACAGCCCATGCAGCTCACTTCCCAACCCCACCCCCACGGAGCCGACATTCCACACCCCCTCCCAGCGTGCTGTTGGCCATGTGTGTGACCACACTTGCAAGAAGTTACAATCGTTGATTCTAAATGTCTTGGCTTTTACAGCTTAAATTGAGGCCTTTAGTGGCACTTGGAAATTATTTTTGTGGTTTACTTTTATAGATAACACATTTCCCACCCCTACCCCTTTCTGCTGGCTCCTTCAGAAATTTGGTTGAGGGAAACCACACAGAATTCTGAAATCTGTAGGCCAGGTGCCCACATCATAGTCGTTGGAATCACCATACTGGTGGCTTTTGGCAAGACATCAAAGTCTGTTCTTTCTCCTATTATCATTCCTAAGAGGAAATTTGACTCCCGTGAATATATATAATATTTTCAGTAGCTTTAACTTATAACCCATTAATTACTTTTGGTTTTATTTATTGTGCTTCTGGTATTTCTCTTAAATTTAAAACTCTCCGAGAGTCCTTTAATTTTAATATTATACCATTATTTATGGGAAATTGTAGCAGGGATACTGGTTGTAGTAAGAGGGAAGAAATTGATGAAAAATTCTTGTCACTCTTTTCTTCCCAGATCAACGAATCCACCAACTTCCTTTACACGGCATGTGGTTGTCTTGATTTCATTCCAGGATATCTTCCTGCCTCTGAGCACACCAATAAGCAGGCCAGTTCATTCACTTGCTCCTTGCTCATATTCGCCCAGTGCTTTTTCATCATGTACTAACCAGACACCTGTGAAGGTGCTAGGGAATTTGGGTGATGGAGGCAGACCCATCCCCAGCCACCATGGAGCTCCTGGTGAAGTAGGCAATCCAAAGCAAGAAAACAAGCTACTCCAAAGCATTTTTGTACGTTTCATAAAAGAAAAAGTTGAGGAACTGAGCAGCAAGGAGAAATTGGCTTTTTTTTTTCCTTTAGAAATGTTATTTAGAAAAGCAATTTTCAAGGAGATGATTGGGAAGAGAAGCAGCATGTGAACACGGGAGTAGAATTATCCCTAAAACTATTGACTCTCTTCTTTGGCTTTGATAAAATGCATATTATCATTTATTATTATTACTACACCATCATATCACTGTTATCATTGCCTATAAGAATCTATAATTGCTATGTTTCCCATATAACAGTTTAGAACAATATGGGGAAGTTTTTCTCTTGGTTATCTGAGACAAGTTCAGTTAGTCTCTGACTTGTAATTCCATCAAGTGGCTTCTCTATGGGAGCTGAATATCCAAGAAACCCCAAGGAGAGAGGGATCCTTTTTTGATACGAAAGAAAGTAGAAACAAAAATCTTCCAGGGCAATACCTGGGTAACCTTTTCACCCTTCCCCTTCTCCCCCCCTTTCCTTACATTCTCATCTCTATCTACTCACAGAATACAAAGTTGGATTGCTCTCCTTTGGAGGAAATTCCTCACCTAAGACATCAGTGCAGTCTGAACTGCATCCTATTATCTGTGTTTAATTACACAGACACTGCTTTTCACCCATACCATATAAATATTCAATACTATTTTCTCAATTGGCTGCAGTAGTTTCAATGGTGAACTCTAAAATAAGAAGTCCATCTCTAACCCATAAAACCTACACACATGATGCTGTTTGGAGGGGTCTTGCAGGTGTAATTAAAGTATAAGGATCTCAAAATCAGATCATACTGGACTAGGGTGGGCCCAAATTCAACTAGTCCTTCAAGCAAAAAAGAAGATGCAGATACACAGAGAAGAAGGTCATATGCTGATGTAGGCAGTGTCTGGAGATATGCGGCCACAAGCCAAGGGGTGCTGGAGGAGGCCAGGGGAAGGGCTCTCTCCTAGAATCCTTAGGAGATCGTGGCCCTGTGAACACTGTGATTCAGATTTCTATCCTCCAGAACTGTGAGGGAATACATTGCTCTAGTTTTAAGCCACCAAGTCTGGGGTCATCGGGTGATAGCCCTAGAAAACAAATATATCACCTCACGATTCTGGTGTTTTAAAGATAAAATATCATTGTTTGCATTGCTATTAGTTTCTATTTTACTTTACTTGGTTTAAAAAAATTGGCAAATGATGAAATTGTTAAAAAGAACTCTTTGTACTTTGCACAAAGTTTGCATCCCTGGCAAGCGCCATTAAAGATTGGGTCCCCAGAGCATAAGCCCCACTCAACAGGCCACCCCCAACTCAAGTGCATGAACAGAGCCAAAATAAAGAGAGAAAGGCTGGACATGAAAGCCATTCCTAACTGCAGATGCTGGACCTTGAGTTTTTTCTCTTGCTGTATGTACTTTGTGGTGGTAAGGTCTAGAAATGGCAATTAAGGAATAATCAAATAATAGCTGTGAAAATGAATTACAGGTAATTGGCACCCCCTGAAAAGAAATTAATAGTATTAGAAAAGAAGGAAAACGAAAGAGAGTTTGCATGAATTCATGTCCTATAGCTATCATTGCCCTGGAAAAATGAACAGACTGGCTGACCTCCACATTGCCACAATTTCCAGTGCCACTGGGTCACTGATGAGAGACCGAGAGCCACAGGTTCACCATTCTTCCTTCTTCCTCACAGAAAATCCCTGTGAAAATCTCAAATCTCCCCTGACTACCTGGGGGGGGGCAGTCAGTTAATATCCAAAGAGGTGAAAACCTCAAGACCAGTGGCAAACTAAGAAATTAACTCCATCCCTGTTAGGAGTCGCATGTGGAATGAAGAAATTGAGACGGAAGACATGGATAGCAATCTGTGAGGTTAGCCCACAGAACAGGGATCCTGGGAAGCATGTCCAGGTTCAACTTTAATGAAGTCGAGACGCCACATATATATCCCAGCCAGGAAATGTTACAGTGATATAATAAGGAAGTAGCAAAGCGTATGTGACATGCAGCAGGCAGGATGCGGGGATGCGTGATTACAGGAAAATTTACCTTGGGGGACAACAGTCATTACTAATAGGTCATATGTCTCTTGGGACATTCCAAAGAGGTTACGTAGCCGGGTTATAGGTGAGAGATGTGCTATCGACCACCCTCTAGTGTGCCAGAGGGACTAGAGAGATAGGAGGTGTTCCTCCATCTCTCTACCTGCTTCCACATTCCACACATCCCTAGCCATGAATTCCACCAGCTGGCATGCTCTAGGAGCCAGGGAGACAGAGGCACACCCTGGTGCCATCAGTCCCACCTGTGGGTCAAGACTGTGTGTGTCTCAGGTGAAATTCAGAGCAACCAGGATGGTGGTTTTGAGAAGGGCTAGGAGTTCCCTGTCAAGAAGAAACCAGCTGTTCAACTTCATGAGCAGACCCCCAAAAAGGCTCTATTGCTCTACTGAGACAAGAGAGGACCTTGGGCCACCTCAATGGGGTAAACCCAGGGTGGATCAGGCAGACTTGGTAAATGATGCTGTACTTCTGCCCCTTCCAAAAGGGTAGGAAGGTAAGGCCAGAGAAAGGAGAAGGTGGGCTGATGTAGAAATGAAGGGTTAACATGCGGCTGGAAATGTACTAAGGAGAGATGAACATCCCTTATTTTTGCTTCCCATCAAAATGAAGTATATTTTAAAGGAAGATCTCTATTTTGCATCCATGACTGATGTGACCTGCTGGACAAGTCACATTATTTCATATGGTCAAAGGTGTTGGAGAGGAAAGAATGCTGAACTTACATGGGGCTGGGATGAAGTTCTAGGTGTGTGCACTTCAACAAGCAGGTTAGGAGGCACCCAGACCTGCTGAAGTCTAAATTTCTTCATTTGCAAAATAAGGGCACATAGGGAGAGAATACATACTACAAGGACCCTTCTTAAAGCATGTTTGGAAAAATGGCAACCAGCAAAAAAATTCAGGTTTGGCCAAATTTCAACTCCATCTCAAGTCAATGATATAAACTTCATCAAAATCAAACCTATGGCAAGTCAGGCGTACCACAGACTCTCATACGCCAGAAATATGTTCCCTAAGGTGGAAAAGTTTCCCACGGTTGTAACTAAAGGTAGGGCTGGCTTAATTTTAATAGTGTAACAGTCCAATGGAAAATCCTTCAACAAAACAAAGTCTGAGGTTAAAATCTGAGAGACCAAAAAATGATTCTTATTGGGTGAAAGTGGAAATTGAACGTTGTAAAAGAAACAGGAAAGAATAACCTCAAAATAACATTCTACTTTAGCAATTTCAAGTTAAAACTAAAGTATGAAAATCAAGGGCTAAATCCACACTGGGCTTGGGCTATTATTAGTCTACAGAAGTCCTGTGGCCTTCGTTCCTATCCTCAGGGTAGATGTTTCAGCTCTACCTGCCTCCTCACCTTTCGCATATTTGCCAGCATCCCTCATAGACACACTGTCCAGGTGAAAGGGAGCCTCATTTTCAAAGGGTCCGGAGATAGCAGAGAAAGAGCTTGGTGCCTTGCACAGAACAAGTCAAAGAGGGGTGGGGGGGACCTTTTCTCTTCAGGATGCTGGGACCCAGACTCTACAGTTAAAAAAGAAAGATGAAGGAGAGGGGGAAAAGGAAGAGGGAGGGTGCGGGCTGTGGGCTGGAACAGGGCCTGGGGTGGAAGAGGTCCGCGCCCCCCAAAGCAAACCTCTCTGAAGCTTCTTCTGAAGCAGTTCCCCCAGCTTGTAGAGCTGTTTTCAGGGACCCCAGAGGGGTTGGGGTTGGAGGTGTCAGCATGGCAACACCCTCCCCATCACCTGCTCGCTCCCCTCTTCTGTGGTCATTTTCACAAGTCAGCAGGGGGTAGAGACAGAGGCAAATCCAGCACATGGTCAAAATAACCAAGTGCTCTGTGCCAAAAGGAAATGTGGGCTAAGAACTATAATGAGAGGGTTAGCAAAGAGCCACTGGTTTCAAGCAGCAAGATGTGTCAGCGAGAGAGACCAGCAGCCCCGCTGGCCCGGGTACAGGCCAGAACCTTAATCTGTAAATCACTGTGAAGCCCAATACGTCAAGAAAAATGTGGCCACCCCTGGAGTCACAGCATAAGGCAACAAAATAACCTGACCTCCTGCGGATAACCCATGTGAAAATGCAAATAAATAAATAAATAAATAAAGGTGCCAGGGTCCAAACGCTGGGCAGAGAGGCTTGCCAGAACCTAATTACATTTAATCAAGATGGCAAAAAATGATGGGCACGTGTCCCATAATCCCAAATGAGAAACACACGCATATGCATGCATGCACATGCACATGCGCGCGCGCGCACACACACACACACACACACAACCATTCTTAAGAACACTTGACTGTACATTCTCCCATCTCCTTTTATAAGCCTACTCTAAACTTTCTGGCACGGGCCTGAAAGTCATTAGTAATTTAGCTGAAACGTAAAATTTTACTGCAGCGCATTGGTAGCTGTTATGAGGTCTAAATCTGTGTGGCTCTGGCAGGTTGGCTTCCCGCCTCCTCCCTCCATTGGGCTACAGAAAGCCTTCAGCTACACGAGGGGTACAAGGCTCACATTTAGGAATTAAATTCGAGACAGGAGAATACCAAAATACCCTCTTTTCTTGATGCACACTAACCAGTTTCAACTGTTTCTTTGGCCCAGGTCCCCCAGGAGAAAATAAGATCTTCTTCCCACTAGAGAAAGTAGGAAATCAGGATTCAGCAAATGGCCTTGTAAAAAACCAATGCACAAAACCATAGCTGCAATTTGCCCACACTGATTCCAACAACCCAGGCCCCTCACTGTCAGAGACCATTGGAGAAACAAGTACCTTAGTCATAAATTCCAAAAGATATAAATATCCTGTAAAAGTTGGGGGGAGGACCATCTCTATAGTGTTGCATTTTTGTTTACTTTTATTTTCCCCCCTTAGGAGAATTTCTTTACATTCTTGGAGCTTGTTTCATAATTTTTTTCCAATGTGCTCTCTAGAATCTTTAAGTCTTAGTGAGTGTACTTAGTGTGAGTATATTTTCACATTCAAAGTAGGATGCTTTTGAGCATAGTACCATCCACACAAGAGCCTCGACTTTCCCACCTGGAGGACTTCACAGAAGACATATCCCTCCACCAGGAAACCAACTGTCGGAGTCCATCCCCCACCCTCTGTCTGGGTCTCAGAGCAGATACTACTGAGAGTCATGAGAAGGATGGCAGCTTCAGGGAGACCCTGAAGCCAGGATCCTTTTCTGACTGAATCAAAATGCAAATTCAGACAACAGGGACAGAAAGGTAGATAATGCTAAGTGAAATAAGTCAGGAAGAGAGCGACAAATATGAGATGATTTCATTCCTGGAATATAGAAAAACAAAGACAAAGGTTCAGATAAAGTGAAACCAGTAACAGCTACCAGAAATCTGTCTGTAGAGCTGAGACAATGTGAGAGGGAAGGGGAGGGCAGAAGACAAAGTGAGGGGGGCTGTGGGCTATAGTGGAGGACTGTTGGGGTCTTGATGGTTGGTGTAATGTGGTAACAACACCTGAAAGGGAAGATCCTTTATTTTCAAATCATATGCAACTTTATAAGCCAACTTCACCTCAATAAACAAGCAAACAAAAGAAAGAAGGAATATATTGGGGCAAAAAATATAAGCGAAGCTGAACATTTTCCTCAGTACAAATCTGTAGGGAACAATGACCTGTATATCAAAGTTACATTATGAGACACAAAAGTCATTGGCCTTCTCCCACCTAAATGGCAAGGACTGTGAGTGCAACACCCGCAATTATTCGGTTGTATCTCTGGCTCCTACATCAATCTAGTACACAGCTGACTTCAGACACAGTCACTCACTGTCTGACCAAACCACAAATTCTGTGCGCTTCTCCACTAAATCACTTATTTGACTTGTTTCATTTTTCTAGAAAGTTGATAGTGTGTCAGTGTCCAGCTACCTTATTATCATTAGCAAATGGATTACAAACCAAAGGATGCCAACTCCATTCATGTCTAGTTACAAATATTGCTATGTCCAGTATGAGTTAAAGCAAAATAAGTCATTGTCCACTCCCACAATGCTCAGTCTGGAAGGGAGTGTCCTGAAATACAAATGAACATGGTTGGTAGTGTTCCCTGCAGTTAATGGTAACTCCCCCTGATACCTTTATCAATTTTGCAGTTTCATGGTTTCATAGGAACTGTCCTTGCCTTTTGAAAAGAAGCACAACTTTTACACTGTGTCAAGAATGTTATTGATGATATTGGTCAGTATTGATGATATTCTCAGTAATAAGCAACAGAAAACAACACTCAATGTGTTTAAACTATAATAGAGGGTTCACTGGTCTACGTATTTTTAAAAAATGCCACAGGGAGGAAAGGCTACAGGTAAATCTTGATTGAACTACTGAGTGATGCAACCAAGATACTTTTTCATTTCTGTCCTTCAATGCAGGATACATCCTGAGACTCTCACCTCATGGTTCCAAAATAGCTGCAACTGACCTCCAAGTAACACAAATCCTTGTTAATTTCTTCAACAACAGTATTAATATCCCGACATTCCCAAGGGGCGGGAGGGGGAGAATCTATTTAGCTGACTTAAGCCAGATGATTTAAAATATATGGCCCCAACTTGAACTGATTACTATATTTTTTGAGTAGGGCATGGGTGCCACCTTAGAGTAAAAGGTGTTGTCACTGTTTCAAAACCACACAGATTCCCAAAGAGAAATCAGTATATTGGAAAAGAGTTAACAGAATGTTGTGAAGCAAAAAGTATTTCAACAAATACCTATTATAATACTACTTTTTCCTCATGGTCTGAGACAGAAAGACTTGTGTGATATAGGATCCAAAAATAGTTGTGATCTCTGTTTTATGACACAGACCTTGTAAACTTTGTGTAACCCAAACAACTTCTGATCAAACAGCTGGTGAGTGCAGACAGGGTATGAAATTAATGCAAACATCTTCATGTCTCTAGAGTCTTTGGACTTTTTCAAGAAGTCTCCTGGGATATCCTTTCACCCAGGACTGACATGCCCCGGTGAGGTCTCAGGTGCTCTGAAGAAGGAGTATAGTTTCTGGATGCTTTGTTTCCCACCAGAGCTTATCCGAAAGTTCCACCAGGCATGAAGCACAGATCCAAAGCAGCTGCCATCTGTGTCAGGAGCCCTCTGTCCTTCTTCCCTCTCTACTACTCCTGCTGGAGAATTCTGTTCTGCCTTGGATGATGTTCCTGGCATCCCAACTATAAAATCACAATGGTTTTCCATTCAGTGCTCAAAAATCCCCCCAGGTAAAAGCACTCCATCATTTATTCTAATTCCCATGGTCACAAAATGAAGGCCAGTCAAAGTTTATGATGTTTGTGTCTGGTTTGCTGTTCTCCTAGCATCCTCTTCTCAGGCAGGACCCCTCACCCTCCTCTCTGTCTACCTCTCTTTAAAAAGTCAATTCATGCAAATAGAATGTTGAAAAAAAAGGAAGAGTGTCTCTTTCAGGTTAGTTCAGCTGAGATACCCATGGAAGTTGATAGATTCCTTCCAGCATTAGTTCTAGCAAGCATAGAATTTAGTATCTGACCCATCACCTCAAGAACAGGTGTGTGCATTTTAAGTTTGACTCCCAGGTGTACATTCTCTCTGTCTTTGCCTCTCCCTTCTCTTGTAGTCCTTCCCATTTCCATTTTCCTCACAAACATTGACAGGCTGTTGCATCCTGCCCATGGCCCCAGGTGGTATATTATCTACATCTAATTCCATAGCTGCTGGGTTCTCTCAGGTTTATGACTGAAGGTGACTGAAGGTAGATTCGCTTTCTCCCACCCACCCCCTACCCAATCCTTGTATCCCCTTGACTGTTGCATCAGAAAACCCTGGAAAACTGAGGTGCTCTTCTGTGACCAAAGAGTTCTCCCATGTCTACACTAGGAGAGTTTCTCCATCTCTCCTGTTGTTACCAGGAAAACGGTGGACCCTCACTTTCAAAGTTGGCTCCTGCCTTTTTTTTATGGGATGATGCCTCACTGAGGACCCCAAACGAAGGGACCAAGAGATGCATCAATCCAGCCCATCACCCATCCCTGCTTCTCATAATTAGACTTAATCACCTCATTTGATTTTGCCTCATTTTTCTTCCAACTAGCACTAAGCAACGAGGCAAAAACTAAGAAAACAGTGATAAATTGAACTTGAAGTAAAAATTGGTTAAATAAACAAGTGGTATATTTACATATAATGAAAGGAAGAGATTCAAAGCCACTGATGTTTGCTGGCAGAGATAAGTGCCTCCATCCTTCTTAAACAGAGATCTTGAATGTTCTCAAATCAGAGGAAAGCTCACAGACGTGATCAGAAGGCTTGAGGTAGCAGTGGAATAAAAGCCTGGACAGATCATGGTTGGCTGTGCCTTTGAGGGGATGAACGCTGAGAAGTAGCATGAAATAAGAACACACAGGAGGTCGGGCACAGTGGTGCATGTCTGTAAGTGGCAGCCTAGGAAGCCACAGCCAGGGCCAGGAATCGCCGTTAAAGAGCTGCCAGGAGCACGTAGCAAGACCTGCCTCCCCCCCCCCAAAAAAAAATAGCTGAGCGTGGTGGCGCACACCTGTAATCCCAACTACCAGGGAAGCTGAGGCTGGGGATTGCTTGAGTCTGTGGTACCCCGAGCAACGTGAGCCTGCGGTTCCACGGGCAAAAATAGCGAGACCTAGTCTTAAAACACACACACACACACACACACACAAACACACAGGAGGAGGAAAAGCAAGGGACTGTCTTCAAAGGAGGCAGAACATAAGCTTATGTTCCTGTGAGCTGTGAGGGAAGCTATTGGACCAGTGAGCAAAGAAGTTTCCGAGCACTCACAAGGTTCAGAGAGGCACTGGAATCAGGCTTAATGGAATAGTATCACTCTCAAAACACCCATAAAAAATCTTGGGTGGCTGTTATTTTCAGGAAACTGAAAGGGAGGGCTTCTGTAGAAAAGCCATAGTTTTTGTTTCATAAACACTTATCTGACAAATGTGCTTTCATATTTGATTTGGATTATTAGATTTGTCAGTTTCTACTATCAACCTTTAAAGCATTCTCCCAAGACAAGTGATATTTATTTCTATTTTTCAAACATCATAGTTCATAATTGTTGAGTAGAGGGAATGGGAGAGAAAGAATTTAGATGATGAGCACTGGCTACATTTTCAAGAAAGGGAATTTAAGTCTATCTAATGTAAGGAAATCAACCTTAAAAAGAAAATTTAAGTTCTTCTAAGCATCGATGAAGAAGTGACAGATCAACACACACACACAAAGACAAGATAAAACAACTTGTCCTGAAAAATAAAGGCTGGGGGCCATTAGTAAGTGTGTGTTGCAGAGAAGTGAAACTGCAAAATATCAGTGATAACAAGGAAACAAAGACAGATAGAAGTAAAAAGAACTTAAAAAAAAAAGTCAGTGGTTAAATAAAGCCTTTTAGATGCTCTGTGATCCATTTTCTCTCTTAGTTGTAATGACTGTAACTTATTTCACAGTCTTACCAGCCTCTTCCTTATATCCAGGTGTGCTGTGTCCCAGACCTGGATGTTTGAATGTTCACCCTTGTTCTAAAGAGACACATGTCAGCTTCGTGGAGTCCAAAGTGAAAAGTCACCTGAGACTCAAGGAAGAACTGGAGGACTCACTGCCAGCTAAAAGTGAAAATAAACAGAACAGAGGCACTGGTGGATACTTAAAAAAGGAATTTATGGCCCATTTCCTCATTTCCCCTAGGATTTTGCTTGTGAAAATAAATTTGATATTTTCAGCATTAAAAAAAAATATTTTCAAAGAGAAAACCAACCAGGTCTAATCTACCCCTCCAGCAAGACACTTGGGGTGTCTGGGGATCTCCACTATCCTGGCCCTGCAATTCACCATCTGCACCACCACCACACCTGAACACAAATGTGCCAGCCTGCCTGCGGGCATCCCATTACTCACTTCAGATCACCTTATCTCCCAGCCCAGAAAACATAATGGCAATTTACAGTGGACTAATAGACTTTCTTTTAGTTTTAGTTTATTTTTCCACAACACTTTTTTTTTGTTGTTTGCTCCAGGGAATAGAAATGGGGACACTAAGATCAATCATGGTGCCATGAAAGATAGATTTATAAAATGTTTCTGCCTGAGACTTTGAAATTTGGTGTAGGTCAAATACTTAGCATTTCTAATATGCCATAAAAGCCCACTCAGCTCCCCCCAACTGTTGAGGGCAGGAAGTAAAGGAAATGATTCTTTTTCCTGCTAACCCTAAGGAGTTGAGGGAATAAGCAGAGCCATTTGGGGGAAATAACAATTTGTATCTCTAAGTCACACTTTCGGATTATTTGATTAGTGTGGACCAGTTACTTTAGATGGGATGCAAATCACACAAACTTGAGATTATGTTATGTGGCTCAAAACTCATCCCGTGGAAGCTACCCAATGCCAGTCAACCAACCATTTCTCTCAGACCTATTCTTAATGCCCTGGAAAAGGAAAAGGAACTGGAGAGTTAAAGTCATGAAATGACTCTAGAGTAATGAAATAACCTATGAAATGCATTTATCCCTATCTTTCAACATTTGAAAGCAGATTCTTTCATTTTCTAAGACTCATTTAATACAAGAACAAAAAATTAAACTAGAAAATAAAACAATTTCTTAGGTACTGTAGAAATGCTGTGTTGGGAAAGAGACTTGTAAAAGTTTCAATGTTTCTTAAGGACAATAAGCAAACTCTTCAAGGACAGAACAACTGTCTTCAATTCTCTGTTGCATCTAGAAGAGTATGTGACACCTCGTAGGTACTCAGGCAATGTTGAATGAAAGTGCATTTATTAGTACTTTTTTCCAAAAGGTCCATTCTACAAGGTATTTCTTTTGTCTACTGGACTTTGTATGCATTGTATTTCATTGTTAACCTACATATTGTTAACATACTTTTTTAACTTACTTTTCATTCATTAATTCAATGGAAACTTACAGAACAAGTTTCTACAACATCCTCTAATCTGCTACAAAATACTTCCCCCTATTAAAAAAAAATACCATATCTGATATACATGGATTTACAAAATACACTTGGAAAATGTTAGTCAACTTTACCTGTTTGTACTGTTTTAGTAGGTATAAATTCAACAAAACCATGACATTGTTAAATAATAATATTTATCTTTAAAGTTTAAAAAAAAAACTTTCTCTCTCCTCTACCTGCTTGCTGCATTCTTTTTTCAAGTACTTTGTGGCCCCATCAGTTATCCACACAGTTGTGGTTCTTCTACTCCTCCTAAGAGGACCTGAAATTCTTCTATTGTAGGATGGAAACTCTTAGAAAAAGATCTTCTTATAGTATAATTGAATTGTTGAAGTGGATATTTTAAATTTAATTTAGGTCCAATTTAGAGAGCTTCAGGCTGCAATTCTTATTGACAACACTGGAATTGGAAAATTGGATTTGCATAACATAGCTATGCTTTAGAATACTGGCACATGCACATTTGAAATACAAAGGACCCATCCAGAGAGAGCATGGGTTTCTCAACAGTCCTCTGTTTTGCACCATCACAAGTGACCTTTGCTCTTCTAAAGATTTTCTCCTTGCAGTATTTCCCCTCCCTCTTTCATTTGTGATTCTTTCTGTGATTTGCTCTGTGGAAGTAAGAAGCATGCAGAGAAAAGTTTGGGTATTAATTGGGGTAGTGTATAATGGGACTGAGTCCACTGAATATTTGAAGCTCCTGCTAAATTTTTTTTCCTCCAGTGTTTTCACTTTGTGTTGAAGGACTTGGGTGATTGCATCAATCCTCCATGTTGATGGTCTGGAAGGTCAACATGCTCATCCCAGTTGGCACGTTCTTGAACCATCTTATGACAATACTAGTGGTCTTCCCTGAGAAGTCTGGGGGTTAACTCACCCCTCTAAACCGTCAGGTGCTACAGTGCCAACTGCTTCATAAGCTTTCAAGAAATCAAGAAAACCAACCAGAGCTCATCCCCAATGAAATCCAAGCCTCGTTTCATTGGCAATACTGTAGAGGATGAAATGTGGCAATACTGTGGAAGATGACCAACAATTTATGTGGTACTTAGGATTTCTTTAGACCTTTACCCAAGGACTGACCTGGCTTAACCCTACTTAACTTGTAGAAAGTGAAGGGATTATAGGGGAAGGTATATGACCATGGGCCACTGATGGATTAGACGTGCCTTTGGTTGTGTTTTCTTACCACCTTTGAAGTGTGGATTGAGTAAAATCTTCCTTAATGTTCCCTCTTGCAGATCTTGTTTTGATACAATAGCTGACTTTCTGGGGTTATGGAAGTAGGAAAAGAATGTGTTCTGTTTATTTTGCTTAAAAGTCATATACCTTTGCAAGGAGGGTATGATTTTACCTGATAATCATATTTCAGGGGTCTTGTCCTCTGCAACTCCATCAAGTACCTGGAGTCTTCCTTTAATCTTAAAAGCCAGTGGTGACACTAACTGGTTAAAAAAAAAATAGGTTTTCTCATATATGGCCTTCTAGTAGGAATTGTGAAAGCATGCATCCTCTTTGACTTGGCCATTCAAATTCTAGAAATGAATGCCAATGAGAGAAAAAGGATGCGTGCAAGAATTTGATCACTAGCATAGTGTTTTTTCCTAATCTGTGTAGGTTCATCATTAGTCCTAGCAGCAAAAACTCTGTCAGAGTCTTGGAATTATCTTCATAGAATTGTTAATAAAGAACATGGATAAAACAACCAGCAAAGGAATAGCCACTTGAGTCCCCTCTCTCAAGTTCCTCAGAAATCCCCCTCACATTCTCCATTGTGTTCTCCTTTCTATATTCTTTTTCTGGCTCTCTCCCTCCTGTGCTCTCACCCTCCCCCAAGTTGATGTGTCCTTTTAATCTCGAAGGCCCAAGTGAGCCCACACCCACTTGTGCACACCCACTGGGCCAGGTATGTATACACATGGGGAAGCTGCGACACCACAGGTGCTGGTTATAGAGGTTATGGCAGAAAAAGCCTGACCAACTCATATATCCTACACATTGCCATTGCAGCATTGTTAATCGTAAAACAAATTTGAAAACACATAAGGCATGTCTAATCATGGAAAAGTAGACAGCCAGGAAGCTGTATATTTAGAAATGTCTATAATATGACTTTGAAGGATTTTTCTCAGTAAATTGGGGGGATAAATTGTCTCATTTTAATCCAAACATTCCCATCATTAACGAAAAGATAGTGAAAACCTACCTGAAAGTATGAACTCTCATAACCAATACCGCAGAAGAATCCTCCAATGGATAGTTAGGTGGAGGGATTAAGGGCCATATTTATTTTCTTCCCTTTGTCCCCTTTCTACTTTCTAATTTTGTTGTTGTTTTACTATAACTACTAGACCAGTGGGTCTAGTAATAAAGATAATTTTAAGATTTTTTTTCTTCTGTGGGGAGGACAGAGAGGTTGTGTTGTTTTGCTTCTCAAGGAAAGAGTCAGTTGAAGCTTGACACTTGGTGGTCTGGTAGAGCTGACCAGTTAAAATAGGTCAGAGAAGGGGTTTTGGATTGGACTTCAGGCTTGAAAATCTCACTGAACTCTGGCCACACACTCTCCCCCAGTGTGAATCAGCAAAACCTTGGGCTTCCTGGGGTCTCAGTTTTTCTACCACTGAGAACACCACTGTTCACATAGACCTCACACAGGATGCTCAGGGACATGAGGTAAGATAAAACAGCTGAAGAAGGTTGGAGAAGTTACGTGGGTTGAGTGAAGAAAAGAACCAGGACTCAGCAGACATTCACAAAGCGTATCAGGGGCTAATCCCACCTCCCGCGGCACCATCCTAACAGTCCCCCTTCCTGCTGCTTCAAGCCTCCGCTTGCTTCCCACTGTCCAGGAGGTCGGCCCTGGCAGGTGTGCAGGGGCTGTTATCCTATGTCCTATGTCCGTGTCCAGTCACCCCGGAGCCTGCTTTCGAGTGACACATCCGCGGGGTGCATGACCTCAAACCATTCCACTGCACTGCGAAATGCTTCCTTATCAGGGTTAAATCTGCCCCGGCATCCAGAGTGGGCTTGTTTCCCTTCCCCCCCACCCCAAGAACTCCAGCAGCCACATGAAGGAGCGGAGCGGCTGACTCACAAATGCTCGGATCTCCCAGTGGTCATTCTAGAAATGCCCACCCACGGCCTCCACTTGGGAGAGGCCCTTTATCTGCCCACTTGCCCTGCTTATCTGACGCAGGTCCCCAGGCTGATAACAGAGGAAAGTCTAGTCCAGGGTTTGTTATGTCTGAAGCTTTCATTGCCCAAACTGTGGGAGCCACACTGCTCGTTTTTGAGTCGTTTCTCGGCTTTTCAACCTGCAGAAAAGGACTTGGATTTACGGGAAGGAAACAAGTTTCCTCGGGCAGCTCAAGGGAGACCGATGCACCAAAAAGAATCTCTTGGTGCCCTTGGAAAAGGACAAACCAGGTTACCAAATGGGGCATCTGGTCCGCTGGCCCCCCACGCTCTCCCTCTTGAACTGAGAATGATAAAGACACTACCTGCTAATCCCTGCGCTGTAGGGCTAGTTCCAAAAACATGCTGAAAGTAGCTTTGTGAAGTGCTGTGGATCCAGGTTAACCTGTTCAGGGCCAGACTCTCTCCCTG